>PITA01004998.1:0-57346 GCA_004023965.1 Spilogale gracilis | reverse complement strand
GGAAAGTTACTGCACCAACTTGTATTCTGACCAACAGTATAAGAGGGTTCCCCTTTCTCCGCAGCCTCTCCAACACTTGCTGTTTCTTGTCCTGCTAAATTTGGCCACTCTAACTCATGCAAGGTGGTATCTCGATGTGGTTTTGATTTGAAATTCCCTGATGGCTAATGCTAATGGACATTTTTTCATGTGTCTGCTACCCATTTGTGTGTCTTCACTGGAGAAGTGTCTGTTCATGTCTTCTGCCCATTTTTTGACATGATTATCTGTTTTTTGGGTGTTGAGTTTGAGGAGTTATTTAAAGATCTTGTTTATCAGCCCTTTGTCCATAGTGTCATTTGTGAATATCTTTCCCCATTTTGTGGGTTGCCTCTTTGTTTTGTTGACTGTTTCCTTCCACAATTTGGCGATTGTGGCGATTGCTGTTATGAACATTGGGGTACATAGGGCCCTTCTTTTCATTACATGTGTATCTTTGGGGTGTGCATAAGTTTTTTATTTTGATGAAGTCCCAAATGTTCATTTTTGCTTTTGTTTCCTTTGTCTTTGGAGACATGTCTTGAAAGAAGAAAACAAAAGAAATAAAATGTATTCAGATTGGCAAAGAAGAAGTCAAACTCTCCCTCTTCGCAGATGACATGATACTTTATATGGGAAACCCAAAAGACTCCACCCCCAAACTACTAGAACTCATACAGCAATTCAGGAGTGTGGCAGGATACAAAATCAATACACAGATATCAGTTGCATTCTTATACACTAACAAAGAAAATATAGAAAGGGAAATTAGAGAATCAATTCCATTTACTACAGCACCAAAAACCATATGATACCTTGGAATAAACCTAACCAAAGAGGTAAAGGGTCTGTACTTAAGGAATTACAGAATACTTATGAAAGAACTTGAAGAAGACACAAAAAAGATGAAAAGCATTCTGTGCTCATGGATCAGAAGAATAAGCATTGAGGCGCCTGGGTGGCTCAGTTGGTTGAGCGACTGCCTTCGTCTCAGGTCATGATCCTGGAGACCCGGGATCGAGCCCCACATCGGACTCCCTGCTCAGCAGGAAGCCTGCTTCTCCTTCTCTCACTCCTCCTGCTGTGTTCCTTCTGTGGCTGTGTTTCTCTCTGTCAAATAAATAAATAAAATCTTAAAAAAAAAGAATAAGCATTGTTAAAATGTCCATACTTCCCAGAGCAATCTATACTTTCAATGCCATCCCCATCTAAATTCTACCAACATTTTTCAAAGTGCTGGAACCAACAATCCTAAAATCCGCATGGAACAGAAAATACCTCGAATTGCTAAGGAAATGTGGAAAAAGAAAACAAATCTGGGGACATCATGTTACCTAATGTCAAGCTTTATTACAAAGCTGTGATCACCAAGACAGCATGGTACTGGCACAAAAACAGGGACATAGACCAATGGAACAGAGCAGAGAACCCAGATATGGACCCTCAACTCCATGGTCGAATAATTTTCCACAAAGCAGGAAAAAATACTCAGTGGGAAAAAGACAGGGTCTTCAATAAATGGTGCTGGGAAAATTGGACAGCTACATATAGAAGAATGAAACTCAACCATTCTCTTATACCATACACAAAGATACTCAACCATTCTCTTATACCATACACAAAGATAAACTAGAAAATATTTTCTGATATATAAAGTATAAAGCTGTATCTTTGGGGTCAGTGTAATTATGCCTTTTACAAAGAGTAATGAAAGCAGTCCATGGATACATTTTCTTGGCTTGCATAATGATTATAGTGTTATACCTGACACCACATCCCCCTTTAAAGTGCCACATCCTTTTCTCTCTCCCAATATGATTACTATTATTTGGTTGATACGCTTCCATATCTTTTTTCTGTGTATTTATGGACACATCTATACATAAAAATATACAATATTATTGTGACCAACCATGAGTGTCATAGTTTCTCTGGCTATTTCTCTATTGATAGGCATTTGGGACATTCCTAATCTTTCAGGTATAAAGACCTTGTCTCAAAGCAACCTATCTTGACATCTCTTCCTAACCTCTTATCCCCCTTTATTTTTCTTAGAGTACCTAGGACTACCTGACCTTACAGCACATATTAATTTGTTCACTCAATTACTGCCTATCTTCTCCCATTAGAACCAAGCACCCACACTGGCAGAGCATTGGATGGTTTGCATGGAGAAAATAAAAGATGACACTGCTGGTAGCCAGACCCGATGTTTGTACCTAGACTGTGAATAATACTCAGCTCGACTATGCTATGCCATAACCCATGGAAGGAGACAGTTAAATCAGCCCTGCAGTCCCAAGAAGCACCAGAGTTTCCCATCATTCTGTCTGACTTCTCTGCCTGCTCTTACCAATGTCAGCTCAGCTCTGCTGTAGGCCTCGCAGCTTGGAGATGAAGATAATTAAGATCCAACTGCTTTTGTTTCACAAAAGCATCCAGCCCTCTCTTCTTCCTCACCCAGCCCAAGCCCAGCCCCTAAGGGACCCTGGATCCTCTGCTCTGCTCACTGAGACTGGGGAGCTCCTGCATCTATGGGGCACCTTTTCCCTTGGGGCAGGAGGCTAAAAAGCAGGTCATGTCAGCACGGATCCTTGGTGGTGTTTTATGATACTAGCAACACCCCAGTGCCCAGGACGGTACTGGAGACATGCATGGCACTTTGCAAATATTTTTTGAATAAATGAATAAATAAACAAGGATGTTAAAACTCCTGAACCACAGGTTAAAATTTTGCATTTTAGAAAATACTTCCAAATTGCCCTTCAAGGTGCCTATAATTAAGTGTTGGAGAAGAGTAATTTCCCTTTACATCCACAGACCTTTGTTATTATTAAATTTTCTAGATTTTTCCAATCTGATGGGAACAAATCAATCTTGTTTTATTTAGTCTCCCCAAGTGAGAATCACATGTCCAGGTGTTTTTTGATCGTTTGCATTTCCCCTTATTTGAATTGTCTTTCTTGTTTTTCCCATTGTGTCCCTTTTCTTTTTCTTCAGTGTTTGTAGTAACCCTGTTCTTAACCCTTTGTACTGCATAGCCATTGTAAATGTGTCTCAATGTATCACATGCCTTCCATTTGTTATTTTTTCACTATGTTCATTTGTTTTTAAAAATTTAGTTATGTTTTAGGCAGGGTTCCCAGAGACAAGAATTCCAGTTCTGGCTTTCTCCAGAAAGTGCTCTGCAGGGAGAGGCGAACAGGTGAGGACTGTGTAATTTCAGTGAGGCCTGATTCCGGGTGATCCCTCCAGGGAGAGGTACTCTGCAGAGAGTGTCACCCCTGCTGGCGCCCACCTGCCCTGCAGTGATAGGGCTGCCTGTTCAGTGTCCTGCCAGGGTAAGTCAGGACAGGGCCAGATGCCCGGACGGGTGCAGCCTCCTGTGCGAGCTGGCGCTGCTCGAAGGAAGGGTTTCAAGGGCATCCGGGCAATTAGCTTTCTATTCTGGTCGAGTTTGCAGGTGCGACTTTTCCGGCAGACCTGATCATTTATTCCTGTGACAGCTCTTAGTCATCCTTTGCCTCTTGCTGCTACATGTGCTTATTGTGTATCTGCTTTGCTGGCACACTTCAAATTCTGACAAATAAGGTGCGCTCTGCTGTCCTCTTCTTAGCTTTCAGGGTCCACAGTCCTGGTCCTCGCTTAGGTCAGTGTGGAGGCTCTGTTGGCTTCCCACGCAACCTGGCTGTGCCACTGCCTAAGGCAAGTCAGCCTATAGAAAATGCTGGAACAACAGGAAGCTGAAATCATGCTTATCTTCCATTTTTCCAGGGAGAATATTTTAAAATTGCTTCTGTCCAAATCAAATGCATTAATTTTCCCATGAAATGGTTGAAATGGATTTTTACTTATTTAATATACTTTGCATAAATGTTTTATTTTATACGAAATAAACCAATACACCGATTGAAAATATTAATTTTCCCCTTTCTCCATTGTCCCAGAACTATTCTCTGTAAAGTCTTCACACTGAAACACCGCCTCCAGCATCTCAGGGAATATGGCTTTCATCATCAGAAACAGATTTCCAGAACACATTGTATCAGTTCTATTTAAAATCTCTAAAAAAATGAGAATAAAAATAAATAAAAATAAATAAATAAATAAATAAAAATCTCTGAGACTACCTTTCAGAATTCACTTATGAATGTTGAAAAGCCTCCATATCACAAAGAAGGAAAGGAAATTCTCCAAGGCAGCATGGCATCCCTGAGATGCAGCTCTGCCACAATGCTCTTGCTTCAGTCCTGCTCCTTGTGGCTACACAGCCTCGTTCTCAGCCACCCAGGTTACGTTTTCCTCCTTCTTAGCCTTCTTTCTGCCCAAATACTCTTTGATCGTACTTTCTTGATGAATTTGGAAACTCTTTCCTAATGTTCCATGAAAAATCATACCCAAACTAAGTGGAATCCATCTTTTAATCTACTAATAACTGACATTATCATATTTATCTTTCCCACCTAGAAAGGAGGATGTGGATCATTGTATTCCAGGTTTATATATTCCCCCAATAAACTTTGGTCACTTGTATAAAGGTTATGCATCCTCTCTTAAATTTATTTCTAAATATTTTATGCTTTCCTTTCTATTGTAAATAGCAATGCCTTATAAATGATTCATTCCATGTTACTGATGGTATGGAGGAATATAATTGATTCTAGGTATATTTATTTTATATCCTGCTAATCCATAAAATTTTTATTTGGTCAAAAGTTTCCTAACAGAAATATGTAAACTGTACAAGAATATGATTATATTTGTCATGATACTTTTTAAAACTCAATTTTTAAATCTTATATGTGTCTTTTGCAGCCACAGGAGCATAAATAAAGCAAAAAAAAAAAAAAGACCAAGATCTACTGCAGCCCATTCCAGTGCCTGGGTCATGTCCAGGGATCAAGATTGTCACAGGAGTCTCGCAACAGGGACTGGAGTTCAGGGCACATGGGAATCAGAATCTGAGCCTCAGTGTGGGAGGGAGGAATGCGTCCCCTTAAAGATACCCAGGGCCTGATACCCGCAACCTGTGAAGGTGATCTTATATGGGAAAATGCTTCTGTGTGGATGTGTTTCAGTTAGGGACATTGAGATGGGGAGCCTATTCTGCATTATTCTGCTGGGCCCTAAATGTAATCAGAGGCATATGCAGGGGCAAAGGCAGGCCACCCTAAAAATACGCCACTTTAACACACTGATTATTTTAAGTTAGCTACTTCAGAACAAGGACACTCAGGTCCTCCTCTGTCCCCCTGAAAGCGGGAAATAAACTCCCACATGGAGGTACTTCCTTGTGGGAAAAAATAAAAAGACATCCTTATGACCAGAGACAGGAAATTCTAAGCCAAGAATGCTGTAGAACACACCTTGTTACTTTCTTTCTAATTTGCTACCTCTGCCAAATTCTGGTTTGAATTCCTTACTGATTAAATCTCCCAAGCACCTGTTTTCTTTATCCTGTTAACTCCTCACCAAGTTATTGTCTGTTTGTATAAAAAGTATAAAAACTTCCTGCCTCACACATTTCTTTAGGTCTCAATTTCCTTATTGGACCTCTGTGGACAAGTAATAAAACTTTGTTTTTTTCCCTCCTGTGAACCCGTCTCACGTAAATGTAATTCTTTGTCCAGCTGGAAGATCTTGAAAGGTAGAAGAAGAATTTTTTTCTTCCCTGCAGATACAGAATGGGGTCTAAAGGAACATTAACTATGGAGAGAAAAGAGGAAGGCCAGGTAATGGAAACAGAGGGAAAGAGAGTTAAAGTGTGCTGTTGGCCCCAAAGACAAAGATAGAGGAGTGCCAGGAACCAGGTAATGCAAGGAAACCAACTCTAGAGGTGAGAGAATGCAGGGAAGCAGATCATCCCCTAGAGGCTCCAGATGGCACACTCCAGGCTGACATCTGGGGCTCCCCTGCATAAAACCCATTTTGTTCCCTGAAGGCTTCTTCATTTACCTCTTGCCATCTAGTCAGCTTTTGGCCCTCTTAAAATTAAGCCACAAGCATAAAACAAATTCACTCAAACTTATGAGACAAGAATTTTTTACCATTAAATTTTAAGACCATGCCTTAGGCCTCAGTAGTAGGTCGAATGGCATCTTCACTGCCTTTGAGTTGGGTCCAAAGCCAAAGCTGGTCACCGTGCTCCTCCTTGAATCAGGAGTATACACAAAACTGGTTTCCCATTTTGGAAGGAACTAGGAGAGGAAAATCTACTTCATGACTAGACCTGTCACTTTTTATGTTTTACATGCTAAGGAATTGTCCAAAACTTCCTCCAAAGGGTTAAATAAAGAGATTCAGGGAGAAAGTTTACAAACATCTGACTGAAACTGAGAATTCACCCACTCCCTGGGTGAATTTAGGGATACGTAGACTCCCAGAGAACAGAGCCCAGTGGTGAGATGTGTCTCAGGAGGAGTTCTGAGATATCTAGGAGGCCCTTCTCTTTGTCCTTAACATCATGTCCTCATTAACACAGCTCTTCACATGGCCAGGCGATGTCATCTCCAAAAGCCTCCCAAATTACACCTTCTAAATTCAGCCACAGAAGGGAGACCCTCCTCATGTCAGGTATCAGCTTCCAGATTTAAAAGAATGAGGAGGAGAGCAAGGACAAGGATAAGGTGAGAAAGAGAAGGAAGAAGACAATGGCCAGAAGGCTGGGGTCAAGGAGGAGCCCCTCAAGGCAGCTATGCGAACGCCCATGTGGGCGGCCAGGCATGGGTCAGGGAAGGAGAATACAGGAAGTTTCTCATTACCAGAAGAGAGGTGCTGGCAACTCCATCCCAAACACGCTCTTGACTCAGTATCCTGAGTCTAAGACTCCTTCTAATATATGTCTGTAGTAATTATAGCAGTAGTAATAGAATACTAGCAAACATAAAAGTTATAATGATTATTATGGCTGCTTAAATGAGGAGGGGGTTAGGCCACAGAGAGGTTAAATAACCATCCCAAAGTCAATCTGCTTGCCTTTGGTAGAGCTGTGATTTGAATCCAGGCAGTCTGGTTTCTGAGCGTGTGCTCTGAGCTACGACTCCCAGAGCCATAGATCCCTCTCTTCCTATTCTAAGCAGTATAATTTTACACAGGTATTAAAAGATTTCCAATGTCTCCCCAACAGACACTGAAGTCATCTTATGAGATCTATTTTGGGGGCATGTATTAGGGTTCTCCTGAGAAACAGAACTTACAGGATGTACAGATATGGATACATTATAGATACAATGTATTATTTTATATATATCTAATATATTGTATATAACTACATACCATATACTAATAATATTATGTCTATATCTACACATGTAAAATAAGAAATTGTTTCACATAACTGTGGATGCTGAGAAGTCCCTTGAATGATTATCTTCTAAGAATGGATTCGATCGAGGGAAATAATAGTTCTAGGGGTTGAAATTTGGCTCCTTTTTGAAGATAGACATTGACCTTGTGTCTTCATAAAGCATCTCCAGATGTTTTTCTCAATGCAGATGAGGAAAGCTCAGAGGCTCTGGGCACATCGGTGGGTCAGGAGAAAAATGTAGGGACATAAAACTGTGTAGCAATGTTTACCGAAGGGGCGGTGCCTTGATGGACACGCTTATTTAAGTCTTAAAATAACATAGCAGAATCTCTAAATGATCCATCTGTCACACTGCGGATTACAAAGCATAGATTATTTTCCTTATTACAGATGAGGAAACTGAGCTGAGCGCCTAAGTACATTCTGTAGACACAGGCAACTGCAGGCTGGGGCTGCCCCTCCCTGTGGACCAGGAGGACGCAGGCATGTGGGCTGGAGAAGGGTTAATGATTCCTGTTCCTAGGAGGAATCTCAGGAGGCAAAGGGCACTACCTACTGAGGTGGGGCCTTTGGGAGGTGAGTAGATCAGGAGGGCAAGTCCGCATGATGGGATCCATGCTCTTAAAAGCGAGAACCCAGTGAGTTCCCTCGTCTCTCCGCCCTCTGAGCACATAGAGAAGGTGCCACCTGTGAAGTTGGAGGAGGGCTCTCAGCAGATAACAACTCTGCCAGCACCTTGGTCCTGGCGTCCCAGGCTCCAGAACTAGGACAAGAAGATTTCTGCCATTTGTAAGCCACCAGTCCATGGGACCTTTGTTATAGCAGCTGGAAGGGACCAAGACCAGGGAGCATCAGCCCTCCTTTCTCCGTGAAGTCACATCAGGCTCTGCAAAGCTTCCCCTCTGCCCCTTCCTCCCTCTTGCTGCCACATTCAGTCATGTTAGCATCCTTTGTATCTCTTCTACCTCTCCAGAAACCTGACTTCCAGAACCTTCAGATGATGGAGAAAAGCCAGAGCTTCCCTGTTTTCTCACCTGGGACAGGTTTTTCGGACTACAGAGACAGCAGCGGCTTCCCAAGCAGGGTCTTGCCAGCGGATTGCTGACTTTGGGACAGAACAGAATCTTATTACTTTTTCTCTTCTAGACTATTCACACCATAGGGCAAGTCAAGGGAAGAAGGCAGAAGAAGAAAGAGCAGGAAATTTGAGTTATTCCCTTTAAACACTTCAAGGATCGAGGTCCCACCTACTTTTAGGGCTGCCTTATAAGTTAGTGGCGCTTACGCGTGAGCCTGACCGGCGTGGGACGACGATAACCCAAACACCAGCTTAGGAGCTCCAAATAAGTTACACGTGTCACATTCCCCGCCCTGAGGAAGCGTTTTCTGGAATCGTCAAAATGCATCCTGAGCTCTTTCTTCGTGTTCCCATCTGACTGACATGGTGACTCTCATCTCTCAGGGTCATTCCTGGCATCATGGGATCAAGTGTGTCACAGCTGATGCAAGACGCGGATGAGGACGCACTGGTCAGTGTCCCGTCATCGATGAGAACAGACAATACAACATTCGCCCGTTCTGCTGCTCCCTGCTGTAAGCCGCTGGAAAGGCGTAATGGGAGTGGAGACTGGGAGAACAGCACAGCGGGGTGTGTCGGGGCCGCTGATTGGACCAATGCCTCCGGGAGAGGATAAAGGTTCCCAAACTGGGGAGGCAGGAAGGGGAGGCCGGCAGGGGCAGGGAGGGAGGGGGGTGCTTTCCTGTTCATGAGCAGTTTTGCTGCCACAGTGGGAAAGGAACAGGACCTGGGTGGTGGGACTGAGCAGTGGTGGGGGCCTGACTCCACGTGTCTCTCGTGTCCCGTGAGGGGCAGTGATGCTCTCACTGGGACCAGAGTCCCTGTTTGCTCCTGCCCGACGGTCCCTCCGCCCCCAGCCATCGGCTCACGTCTCAGCCACCTGGTGGGATCAGGGTGAAACCATCTCACCATTCACTTACGAAGGGATGCGCTCATATGAGCACATGGAAGACTGGGTTGAAAATAACCATCTCTCAAGTCATAGCCACTGGTGTAGGAGAAATACAGGACATCCTCAGGAAAAATAAGACTTTATCCCCAAGCCCTTGTGCTGGGAGGGTGGGGTCAGGGTACCGCTCAGACCCGGAGTAAGACAGAGCTGTGCCTCTGTGGCTTACACAGGACCTGTATTGTCTCTTTGCTGTGTTCCAGGTGCTTTATATTTTAAGGTGATCCTCTTTATCCCATTTTGGAGATAGGATTGTAAACATTTTTTGGAAGCCCTGGGTACTAAGTAAAATGTATATTTAAGGAGGGCTGTTGGGATAAAAGCCATGCAGTTACGATGTGCGCTGTCTGTTCTGAGACATACAGCTCATGTTTCAGGTAAATATCACCCTTTATGAGAGACTGAGCGAAGCACATTTATTGCCGCATCCTTTAATGGCCCAGCCGAGTATCTGGGCAGCTTCGTGAACCTGTCAGCCTGCTCATCCGCTCTTAAAGTGATATATGGGGGAAATTCTGCCTATGCTAAATAAGACCCCATTGCCATTACTAATAATATCACAGTGATTCAGAACATGAAGCCATTAGAACAGTAATAAAAAGAGAGACTGTCATTATTTCAACCACAGAGCAGAAAACGAGAGTATCTTCCATAATTACGGACATTTGCAGCCATGGGGCTCCAGCTAGGAGGGGAAAGGCTGAGGATCCCGGCCCCGCAGGTGGCTGGTGTGGGAGGGGGCCGGCCACAAGGGCCAGGGGTGTAGACACTATTTTGTCCTGAGGAATGGGTGCAGGTTTGGCCCTCCCCCTTGACTCTCCTGGGCCTCTTCTGGTTGTTTGGGAAGGGGAACGCTTAATATCTACCTTCTAACTACATTTCCATTCATCAGACCGCCTGTGCTGCGGCTTTGCTTGCGTGGACCCCACAAACCCTCAGCCCCATAAATTGTTCCTTTCCATCTATAGTTTGGGTGACTAGCAGCCATTATCAACTTTGGTTATCAAGGCTCTGTTTGCATTTCTATTATCACGGGGCAATTGGGTTCAGGAGAAAGATTCTCTTTTCAATAAACCCACTGGTGGCCTTGTAGTGTTTGGACTTCAGGGTTTTGTTTAAAAGCCAGATTTGCATTAAAATATTCAGCTGATAAGAGACCAGATTTTTTTATTGTTGTTGCTGCTGTTGTTGTTGTTGTTTGCTTAAATGTTAAAAAAAGAAAACCAATTCTTTACAAATTCTTCCAAAAGAATGAAACATGGAACACTTCCAGACTCATTCCTGAGGCTGGTATTACCTCGATACCAAAATCAAATATGTTACAGTTGAAGAAATATGACCCGTATCTCTTATGAATGTAGACGCAAAGTTCCTCAACAAAACACTGGCAAATTCTATCCGGCAATTCTAGAAGGACCACACGGGCTGATCCATGGGATTTCACCTAAAAATATGAGGTTGCTTTAACACCTGCCAGTCAATTAACATTGTCCATTAATAGAACAAAGATAAAACCAACATGACTCTCTCAATAGAGGCAAGAAAATCAGTTGATAAAATTTAACAACTCTTCATGATAAAAACATTCAAAAGCAAAGCACTGAAGGAAAGTCTTCACCTGGTAAAGGTGAAAACCTAATATAACATCATGTTTAGCTATGAAGCGCCAAATGCTTTCCCCTAAACCTGGGATACAACACATATCTCTAATCTCACTACTGCTGTCCAGTGCTATACTGAGGGCTCTAGCCAGGGCAGTTACATAAGAAAATTGCACATGATGTATGCAGATGAAACAGGAAAAAATAAAACTATCTCTGTTTGAAGATGATATAATCTTGTACATACAACATTTGAAAAAGTCCACTAAAAATTATTGGAATAAAAACATTCAGCAAGGTTGCAGGTTACATACTCCATATACACAGATCAATTTATTTGTAAAAACTGTCAATAAAAGGGACGCCTGGGTGGCTCAGTTGGTTAAGCGACTGCCTTCGGCTCAGGTCATGATCCCGGAGACCCAGGATTGAGTCCCACATTGGTCTTCCTGTTCGGCGGGAAGCCTGCTTCTCCCTCTCTCACTCTCCTGCTTGTGTTCCCTCTCTTGCTGTGTTTCTCTCTGTCAAATAAATAAAACCTTAAAAAAAAACCAAAAACTGTCAATAAAAAAAAATCTGAAAATAAAATTAGGAAAAAAATTTCCACTTACACTAGCATCAGAAAAAAAATACTTGGCACCGGGATGGCCCAGTGGGTTAAAGCCTCGGCCTTCGGCTCAGGTCATGATCCTGGGCTCCTGGGATAGAGGCTGGCATCAGACTCTCTGCTCAGCAGGGAGCCTGTTTCCTCAGCTCTCTCTTCCTGCCTCTCTGCCTACTTGTGATCTCTCTCCTGTCAAATAAATAAATAAAATCTTTAAAAAAAAAAAAGAAAAAAATACTTAAGAGAAGTTTAGCAAAAGTAGTCCAAAACTTATACTCTGAAAACGATAAAACACTGTTGGAAGAAATGAAAATAGACCTAAATAATGGAAAGATAGTCCATGTTCATGGATCTAATTTAATATTATAAAGATGGGAGTATTTCCCAAATTGATCCATAGATTCAATACAACCCTTACTAAGATCTCAGCTGGATTTCTTTTTTCCGAAACTGGTAAACTGATCCTAAAATTCATATGGAAATTCAAGGGGCCCAGAATATCCAAACCAATCTTCAAGAAGAGCATCTCCCAATTTCAAAAGTCACCACAAAGCAAAAATAGTGAAGATAGTGTGGTATTGGCATAATGACCAACTTAAAGATCAATGAAGTAAGATTGAGTCCAGAAATAAACTTTCACATTTTTGGTTAATTGACTTCTTAAAATTGGTAACCAAGACAACTTAATGGGGGACAGAATAGTCTCCAGGAAATGACTCTGACAACTGGATGTCCACACACACAAAAAATATATTTGGATCCCTCATATTTATACTACATATATACAAAAATTAACTCAAAATGAATCAAAGTCCTTAATGTAAGAACTAGATTTACAAAACCCTGAGAAGAAACACAGCCTTGGGTTAGATATTACAGCAGAAGCAGAAGAAGCAGAAGAAAATAGAGATAAACTGAACTTCACCAAAGTTTAAAAATTTGTGCCTCAAAAGATACAATCAATAAAACAAAACAAAACAAAAGAACAGGCAGAATGGGAGAAAATTTTTACGATTCATATTCTGATAAGGGACTTGTAATCATAACACAAGAAAACACAACTCAAAAATAAAAAGATAAAATGTGGTAAAAATGAAAAAGCATACAAACAGAAATTTCTCAGAAAAGATACACAAATGACCAATAAGCATAGGAAGAGATGCTCAACATCATTGCCATCAAAGAAATGCAAGTAAAAGCCACATGGAGAGATCACTTTACACATACAAGAATGGCTAGAGTCAAAAAGACATGACAAGTGCCAGTCAGGATGCGGAGAAAGTGGAGCCCTCACAGGCTACTGTTGGGGACACTCAGTGGTGGGGCTCATCTGGAAGGCAGGCTGGCCGTTTCCCAGAAGGGCACTGTTACGTACAGTCCTAATAACAACGAAATTGTGGGTCCACCCAGAATCTTGTGCACCAATGTTCAGCAACATTATTAAGAATAACCAAAAAGTGCAAACACACTGAATGTCCATCAATGAACTGACAAATAAGATATGTTAAATCCAGACAATAGAATATTACCCAGTAGTAAAATAAGTGAAGAGCTGATACAGACCACAACAGGAATGATCCTTCAAAACATGCTGAATGAAAGAAGCTATTTATAAAAGTTTGCATATGTTGTGATTATATTTCTGAAAACCTTCTGGAATCTATTGTGATAAAAAGTAGGTTAGTGGTTATCCATGGCAGGGTTAGGGGATGTTGGGAGTAAGTGGGAAGTCACAGGCAATGCATATGATGTTTCTTGTTGAGGGGACAGAAAGGCTCTAAAATTATGGCCCTGGTCACATGAGTCAGAATATACTCAATACTCTTGAATTGTACACTTTATATTTAAATTTTTATGGAAGTATAATTGACATTATATTAGTTTCATAATGATTTGTGATATAATTACATGGTAAGTCACCATAAACAGTTACAAATGTTTTTTCTTGTGATGAGAACTGTCTGTTTGTTTGTTTTAATTCCAGTATAGTTAACATTGGGTATTACACTGGTTTCAGGTGTACAATACAGTGATTCTACAGTTCTCTTCATCCCCTGGTGTTCATCACGACCGGTGCACACCTTCATCTTTATCTCTCATCTCACCCGCCCCCCGCCCACTTCTCCTCTGGTGACCATCCCTTTGTTCTCCAGAGTTAGCAGTCTGTTTTTTGGTTTGTCTTTCTTTGTTTGTTTTATTTCTTAAATTCCACATGTGAGTGAAATGGTATTTGTCTTTCTCTGACTGGCTTTTTTCACATCTCATGAAACACTCTAGATCCAGTGATGAGAACTTATAAGCACTACTCTCTTAGTGTCTTTTAAGTATGCATTACACTATTATTGATTATAGTTGCCTATACTATACATTACATCCCCTTGACTTATTTATTTTATAATTAGAACTCCATATCTTCATATTTTTATACCTATATATTTATAACTGGAACTCCATGATATTCCATTGTTTCCATTGTATGCTGTATATCCATCACGTGTGTGTATATATATTATATACATGTATATATGTGTATGTATATATCCATTGTGTGTGTGTGTATTTTTTTCTGTTTTTCCATTCATCCATTGATGAACACTTAGGTCATTTCCATGTGTTGGTTACCATGAATGATGCTGTATGACCACCGGTGCAGATATCCCATCAAATTAGTGTTTTCTCTAGATAACTACCCAGAGTTAGGATTGCCGAATGATACAGTAGTTCCATTTTTAATTTTTTGAGGGACCTCCACACTGTTTCCCACAGTGCCTGCACCAGTTTGCTTTCCCACTGACAGTGCATGAAGGTCCCTTTTCTGTGGGTCCTCGCCAACACCTGTCATCTCTTGTCTTTTGCAATGCCCATTCTCCCAGGTGGGAGGGGCAGCCAGGGTAGTGAATTGCACACTTTGAACAGTGTGTGAGTTATAGCTCAGTCAAGCTGTTACTAAAAAATAGATGAAATCTCGGGGAATCATACCACCTCTCAATCCTTCACCTCATTTCCTGCTGTACTTTTCTCTCTTCTCTTTCCTCCAAATTAGGTGTCGACTGTAACCCATTTATTTGAGGGCTTGAATCCCATCACACAACTCTCGGAAATGACTAGCTAACCAAGATTTATGGGATTACACCTTCCCAAAGTAGTTAAACCTTAAGAGTTGCTTGTTTAAGAAATAGTAAGCTCAACAGACCAGTTTCTGCATACTTACTGGGGGAGGGTCAGCCACTATCAGAATATTGGTAAAAGCATTGGAAAGATAAAAATTAAAAAAATAAATAAAAAAAAAAAAAAGAAGAAGAAGGCTCCTCAGTTCACACCCTTGATTTGTAAGGTCAGCTCTATTCGAGAACAAAGTAAAAGGAAGCATGCTTTGCTGGAACCCTGAGTCGTTTTGCAGGTGCCAAGTTCCTCCCCGTGGGGTCCGGGGATGCTGGCTGGCCTCCATGGTACCGCCAGCGCCGCTGAAGTCATGCCCTCTAGAGTTCGGCGGGCTTGAGGCCTGCAAGGGCCCTTTGGTTTGCTCCACATCTACACATCTGGGAGCAGAATAGCCCTGGGGCCTGGGTTTAAATCCAGATGTAATCCAGGTATCTGGGAATGCAGCATGTTTCCTACAGGCTTCTCTGGTTTTGAAAAGACTCATGGAACAGCCTGAGGCCCTAAATGAAAGGGAAAGAAACTAAAATTTTATATTCGTGTTTGCGTCTGTGTATCCAAATGCTTGAAAAAAACACGAGCTAAAAAAAAAAATGCCGGGACAATCTCTGAACACAGGTGTTGGCAACCTCATTCATTCACTTGGATTGTTGTGGCCGTCCATCTTCGGCTCCCCACAGGCTGTCTGGGCCCTGGTGGGCCTGCCTCCGTTCTAGAACACCGAGGAACCAGTGGTCGTGGCACTCTGCTCGGGCCATCGTGTCCCGGGCCCCTGCAGAGAGAAGAAGGTGAAGGGAAAAACAGTGATGGCAGAAGCCTTTCTCTTTCCCCAGGCAGAGCAAAGCCACCAAGATGCACATTCCCTTGATGCCTCACGAGCTGTCAGGGAAGAAGAGTGCATTCATGTTCCAAAAGCAGCAAAGATCTGCAGCCCTGCGTTCGGCTCCCACCTGCGGTTCGGGGAAGGCCTGGACTTGAGAGGGGCCATCTTTCCGCCCTCCCTGAACGCGCTGGTCCTTGCTGACTACTCCTCAAGGCAGACAGACTGGGACTTTGTGCGGAGGAAAATAAAATGAAACACGACACTGAGTGTTGAGATGTTGACGGGGGCTCAGCTGCTTCCAGGTTCCCCGGGGACAACATAGTCATTGCAAACAGAGCTCAGAAAGGCCCTGCTGCCTGCCCGCGTCAGGCCACGACTCGGTGCCCAGATGGCAGCATCGTGTTCTGCCTTCCTGGTCATCGGGGACGCGGCTCATGAGCCATTTGCTTGGCAGAGCAAGATTTTATTTTTATAGACTACGCGGAGCATAGGAACATGCAAACACAGCTCTGCGGAGGAGAGTTTTGAGAGCACCAGGCCTGCTAAAACTGGCGCTCTCTCCTCATTTTTTCTGTGAAGAAAATAGACATTGGGTTTACTCTGCTGGTGTCTCTCTCTCAGCCTCTGGGTAAAGTGCACGCCGGCCTCCCGCGGTGGCACCCTCTCTGGGACACATGCCCACACACGGGGGGCTTTTATACCACAGACGTTTACTTCCCAGAGTTCCTGAGGCTGGGGGTCCAAGGACAAGGTGCTGGAGGGTCCTGTGGGTGTGGTGAGGACTCCCTCCCTGGCTCACAGCTGTCCCCTTGCTCTGTCCTTGGAGGAAGCAGGGAGAGAGCTCTCTGGGGTCTCTTTTCTCAGGGTCCTGGCCCCACTCCTGCGGGTTCCACACTCCTCCCGGACCCCAAGTCCATCCCATGGGGGATTTGGCTTCAGCGTAGGAATCTGGAGCGATGAGGACACAGCACTCAACACACCCTCGCCTCTACTTCCTAAGTGGGGCTTCCGTTTATGTAAAGGGAGGTCCTCAGATGAAAAGCGTGCCATGTGGCCTCGGCTCCCGTAGACAGCCCCAGGGGACCTCAAGGAATAAACAAGGGCTGGAATTAAATTGGAAAACCAAGTTCATCTTTACTCCTGTTTGCCCCCTCTATTCAGCTCTATTTCTGAGTGCTCACATGATCTCATTGTTATTGCCAAGAGGAAAATTGGATTTTCTATACTACTCTTTAGTGTTCACACTGGACTTTCCATCTCTGCTAAATTCTTGATTAAAAATGATCAATAACAGCACAAAGGGGGGCGGGAGACTTGCATAGTGCTGCAGATGGCATTCAAACCAGTACATGCAGGAAGCATATCTCCCGGTGATTTTAGCTTACCCCTAAAGCAAAGGCTCCCTAATGTTCAGAGCAAGTGTCTCGTGGTTCCATACAAAACCTCCTTTCCTCAGAAACACACCCAGAACAGGAAAACAGGACCAGCTGGTGCATTTAGCAGAGCAGAGAGGGTGCATTTCCATCCCAAAGAGTGCAGCGAGTTCCAGAGCTCCACGAAGCCAGGCACACATCTCGGAGGACGGTGTGAAGAAACCCGTCTGCTTGGAACATTTCGCACCGCCGCTTCCCATGCAGGAGGCTACACAAAGAATTGCAGAATTAGGGGCGCCTGAGTGGCTCAGTTGGTTGAGCGACTGCCTTTGGCTCAGGTCATGATCCCGGAGACCCGGGATCGAGTCCCACATCGGGCTCCCTGCTCTGTGGGAAGCCTGCTTCTCCTTCTCTCACTCCCCCTGCTTGTGTTCCCTCTCTCGCTGTGTTTCTCTCTGTCAAATAAATAAAATCTTAAAAAAAAAAAAAAAAAAGAATTGCAGAATTACAGGTTCTAAAACTGGTGAATTGTTACAGGGCTGTTGCGTGGTCCTCACAGAGCACTCCCTTCTCTCTCTCCTGCTGCACATCTGCCCGTTAGATGTCTACCCCCCATGGCCTGCCCTCTGTTTGAAAGGATGGCACTTGAATTCGCACTTCCTAAAGCTCTGTAATTACAGCGGTCTTCCTCAACCATCTCCCCAACATGCTTCTCAAGTAACTGAGTCGGTAGGAGTCTCCCCAAAACGGGAAATGTGCTCTATCCATCAGCACAGCTGTCATCACACCTTTAAAGGGTGTTCTTAGCAGTGATCATGACCCCCAAAGTGAAAGCAGAACAGCAAAGCGTGGAGACGAGATTTCACAGTGTGTGACGGTGTTGATAGGACGCTACCGCTGGGGAGGCTCTGTGCCCAGCATGGGGGGATGGCTGTTGAGGGCGCACAGTCAATGCCCCAGGCTCTCCGAGTCAGTGTGTCCTGAGAGCACTGGAGTTCTAGAGCTCAGGAGCAGAAGCATGACTCAGGACACACGATGGGCTGGGTAGAACATAAATAGAAGGCGGGCCCATGTCTTGTGAGTCTTCATTCATGTCCCTGACCACTGGCATGGCGGAAAATGCCAAGCCTCTTAAAAACTCATGCCTGTACTGCTCTTGCAGAAAATCTGCACGTCTCTGGTTTACTCAAGCCCAAATGGTCAGTGGGCAGTGGAGACATTTCTTCTCTGTTCACTGACACTTCCAGGGAGATACAACTAAATGAGGTAAACGGAAGGGTCCCAAATTCAACTCTTTTCCTAAATACACCCTCCATCCAGGAGATGCATTTTCAAAAAAGTCCACCATTCGAGATTTGTTTCTTTGACAATAACACATTGAATGATCAAGCTTAAAGTATAATTTCTTCAGTCATGCTCTTCTATCTCAAGATGAGCTGCAAGAACATAGGTTCTGTGAAGAGAGTCGTATTTTCAGTTGGTGTTGGAGAGAAGGAAAAGGCCAAGTACAGGAGATTCCTATATTTTTCCACTAGAATAGTACATCAGACAGGGAAGAACATTCTTCCACAGAACATTTAGTGTCTGACAGACCTATAGCAGTCTTCATTTTTTTAATTCCAGCTTAAAATATTTCATTTTTGTATTTTGTAAAACAATCACCCCATTGAGAAAACAATGCAGTTTCATTTTTTTAAAATTTTTTTAAATTCTAATTTATTTTATTTTTTCAGTGTTCCAAGATTCATTGTTTAGGCCTCACACCCAGTGCTCCATGCAATTCATGCCCTCAATACCCACCACCAGTCTCATCTGGAAACAGTGCAGTTTTAGACATAAAAGTTACTTTAACTGGCCTTTAAATCCTGTGCTCAGAGGAAAATTGTGATCCCCCACGTCCTCTTCCAGTTAGGGAACCAAGAGGATCTCTCTGGAGGGCACAAGGTGCGTCAGGGCAGTTTGCTCCCCATCAGTTCCTCGTTAGCATGCGGCCTGGTAGGTCGTGCCTGCCCCCGTGAAGTCACGTACTGTCAGCCTTTGCACTCGTCTGGGCTGTGTCATCGGCGACCCTCTGGACTTGGGAGAATTGGTGTGGAAAGGACTGGATCAAAGCAGAAGGCTCGGACGGTCCACCTGCGTCTCATACATTTGCACATAGAGGGACTACGTCTCCAAGCTCAAAAGAGCTCATTGTCAGCTGACCCGGACTACACACTCTGGGGCTTTCTTGGAGATCATATGTCACCTCGGAGGAGGAGGGGTCCACCAAGGCTGCCAAGAAAAGAGCTGCTCAGTCACAATCCAAGAAGAAAATTCGTAAAGATTCTGCCAAATGCAAAGAACATTATGGAAGAGGGCGTAGATACTTGGCTATATCTTTCATCAGTGTGTATACCCATATGTTCTTAGAGGCCGAAGATGTTGAAAATCAGAACAACTGATTTCCATTGCTGGCCATTCAATATCATCATATGAAAACTATATATGTGGCTCTTAGATTTGGATTTGAACCAGGAGTCTCATTTCAAATGTGCCATTCTATCATAGACAAGCCTTCCTGCACACGGACAGTCTTCTTTCAAAGATCAATCAGCCTCTGATAAATTTTAAAATTAACCATCTCTATGGGGAGCCTCACCATCCTGGACACTCTTCTAGAATTGCCCTGGTTTGACAAAGTCCCTCTTGTGTAGTGGAGCCCAGATGACCAGGGTTCTGGGTGCAGCCCCTGCTCCTAACCACGTCTGCCTCCTGCCAGCACCTGCCCATCATGGTCTCATCCAGGGGCACACAGGTTACCCACACCGTGCCACTCTGTTCTGCTTGCTTACCACAGGCGCGTCACCCTTGCTGCCCTCTACAGAACCCCACCTTCCCTCTGGACCCACCAGCTGAGCTCAGCTGGACTGTCATAAAACCCTCCTTGGTTTCTCTCATTAGAGCCGATTTCCTTGAGCTCACTCCATCTGGGCTATCACAAGCAAAAAACCAACACGATAGCCTGGTTGGCTTATAAAAGACAGAGATTTATTTCCCACAGTTCTGGAAGCTGAGGATCCTAGGGTTGGGGGACCAGCAGATTTGCGGGTCTGCTGAGAGCCCACTTCCTGATGGTTATCTTTTGCTGTGCCCTCACGGGGCAGCAGGGGTGAGGGAGCTTCTAGGGCCCTTCGTGGGGACTCTGTCTTCATGACCTTGTCCAAACCTCATTGCCTCCCAAAGGCCTTACCTTCAAACACGATCACGTTGGAGTTAAGGCTTTAACATGTGCAGTTTGGAGGCACACACATATCTGGTCCATAACAGAGAGACAAGTCAGTAGTCACTGTGACTGTCCTCCCCACTTAGCTCAGCAAAAGTTATGCAATGATTGTTATTAAACTCTTAGGAAAACCACCTGTTTGTGTCTGAGGCGGATATCGGCCAACCACCCATCGTACCTCCCTGACCCCACACACCCTTCCACCTTGGGGCCGTGTTTCTGCTTCTGGGACAGCTCCGTGAGGACAGGGCATTCTGCAGAGTGAGTAGCAACTGGGCCCCCATGCACAGTCCTATGGCTACAAGAGCATGTTTCCCTAATGCGGTGCTTCCTTCCTGCTAATTCTAACAAATCTTTCCTTTCCTAAGGATCAGAATCACTCTTAATGTTGGCAACCACAGAACAGAGAGTATGGCATCCCATGCAGCAAACCACGGGTGATACCTTTCCTGTTGGGGTCCTGCACCTTCTCGTGCTGTTTTAGAAGACCCTTCCAGAAAACTATAGGCCCAGTTTTCCCAGGAACTGACTCATCTTTTCAGCTTCCAGGCAGTCGTGTTGTATTAGTTCAGTCCATAGACATAGCTGAGAGCCAACTCCATGCGGTCAATGTGCTCTGGACCAGGGATGGACGGCCCACCTGTCCCTCTCAGGGCACTTAAAGGCCAGCAAAGAGAACAGAATTTTCACCAGTAATCACACGTGTCATCATGACAAGTGCTAGTTAGAATGTGGGTTAAATTGTCTTATGTTCTTTCGCATGTCTAAAACCATTTTGGCATCTGCTTCTCAGTAGGCCCAGATTAACAAAGATTATAGACATTCAGATGTACTTGAGACCATAAAAAGAGACAGTGTCATTCAGCGTGAATGTAGAGAAAGGAGCTCCGTTCCACGCCCTAAAGACAAGCAAGCAAGAAATCAGAAATCCCAGATAGGAGACAATGCACCAGGAAGCAAGCTGCTTTATGCCGAAGGAATCCAGAAGACCGGAGGAACTGGAGGCAGGCATTGGAACTTCTGAAGACAGAGACAGGGACAGTGGAAAATCTGCATTAGAGTCAGTTAGACTCTTTGGGTCTCTCCTACCTCTACCTCAGCAGAAGACTGGAGTGTTCCCATCTGAACTGAAGGATGCCAAGCATAACTTAGCAGGGAGCCCTACGGAAAGCACAGAATCTAGTGAACGCCAGCCCCTGGGTGGGGAACCAGGCCCTCCTGCGTTCACCTGTCAGGAAGCCAGTGGCCCTCCTCCTGTGCCCAGGCAAGAGGCAGGAAGACTTCTCTCCAGGGTAGTTGGCTATGGCCACTACAGTCACGGGCTTGGCAGCCCGGTTGCTCTGCAGTGCCCATGCAGAGTTCCAGGCCCACGCGTAGTGTCTCATTCTGAAATACAGTCAGATGGCCCCTGATCGGGATGGGTGTGCAAGGGCGCATTGTGAGACACAGAGCTCAGAGTAAACAGGATAAAAAGAACTTGGAGAAAACAGAAAATGCCAAAAGGAAGCAAAAAGAACCTTATAATAAAACCCGTTTTAATTAGTGGTTTAGGGGTAAGAAATTTCAAACATGAATCAAGCATAATATCCCATAAAAAGGGGCTATTTGGAGATTAAAAGGCAATCTTTCAGATATTAAAAATACTACAGAGGAAATAAAAAAGAAATTTGATTGGCACCTTGAAAACAAAAACAAAAAATTTGAATAGATTGCCCCCAAAATAGAATACAAAGACAAAGAAATGAATAATCAAAGAGAAAGGGACAGAAAATGACAAGATTGTTTCAGAATATGTGACATCCTGCTGTTAGGAGTCAGAGAAAGGCAGTTTCCAGGAAGTCACCATATTGAAAGGTCCCATGGAGTTCCCAATATGAAAAGGAATGCACACCCTTAGGAAGTTTCAAGGCATTGATGATAAAGATATCAAAGCATGCAAAAAGGAAAAATGTAAATAAAGAATGCATAATCAGAATGTCATCAACTGCAACACTAGTGTCACAACATAATGAAAAAATGTCTTCGAATTTCTTCAAATTATTTCCAATTTAAAATGTTATGTTCAGCTGAATGATGAAGTGTTCACACTTGGAAAAAAATTACCTTGAAGGATTTTTCTTAGAATACAGTTGAGCGGATGCTCCATCAAAACGAGGATTGATTTTTCTTTTTTATTTGACAGAGAGAGAGATCATAAATAGGCAGAGAGACAGGCAGAGAAAAAGGGGGAATCAGCCTCCCTGCTGAGCAGAGAGCCCGATGTGGGCCTCGATCCCAGGACCCTGAGATCATGACTTGAGCTGAAGGCAGAGGCTTTAACCCACTGAGCCACCCAGGCACCTGACTTTTTTTTTTAAAGTATGAAATGTTGAATAGGGGAAGCATAATTTTCAAAAAAAAAAAAAAAAGGAAAAGAAAAAGAAAGAAAGAAAGAAAAGAAAAGAAAAGAAAAGAAAAGACAAAGAAAAGACAAAGAAAAGACAAAGAAAAGACAAAGAAAAAGAAAGAAGGAAAGGAAAGGGAAATCACAGGATGACCATATTACACTAGGGTAGAAAGCAGCCTCGACTGAAGTTTCCAGAGAAGAGTTGTCTAAGAAAGAGAAAACAAAAATGAGATGGGAAATTGACAGATGACTCGTTGTGTTTGAATGTGATGAGAAGACATTCTACACAGGGAAGAAAGCTTAAGGATCAAGTACAGAAACTCAGAAAATCAAGAAATGGAAAATAAATGCAAGGCAATTATTAACTCAAGAGAAAACAAGTAGTTGTTTAAGAAGCAAGATGTAATCACAAAACAAAGTCTCAGTGAACTTTGACTTGGTTTCAGGATATAAAATCAGTGCACAGAATTCAGTTGCATTTCTATACACAAATAATGAGACAGAAGAAAGAGAAATTAAGGAGTCAATCCCATTTAAAATTGCACCCCAAATCATAAGAAACCTAGGGATAAACCTAACCAAAGAGGCAAAGGATCTGTACTCAGGAAAGTATAGCATAGTCATGAAAGGAATTGGGGATGACACCAAGAAATGGAAAAATGTTCCACGCTCATAGATTGGAAGAATATTGTTAAAATGTCTATGCTACATAGAGCGATCTATACATTCAAAGCAATCCCTATCAAAATACCATCAACTTTTTTCACAGAACTGCAATAAATAACCCTAAAATTTGTATGGAATCAGAAAAGACCCCAAATAGCCAAAGGAATGTTGAAAAAGAAAACCAGGCTCACCCATCCTGAGAACCCCTTCCCTTCCAAAACCCTCAGTTTGTATCTAAGCCTGGTGGTGGGTATTAAAGAAGGCATGTATTACGTGGAGCACTGGGTGTGGTGCATAAATGATGAATCTTGGAACACTGAAAAAATACAATAAAATAAATTATTAAAAAAAAAAGAAAAAGAAAACCAAAGCTGATGGCATCACAATTCCAGACTTCAAACTCTATTACAAAGCTGTAATCATCAAAACAGTATGATATTGGCACAAAAGCAGACACATAGATCAATGGAACAGAAGAGAGAACCCAAAAATGGGTCCTCAGCTAATATTCAACTAATATTCAATAAATGGGGAAAGAATATCCAATGGAAAAAAGACAGTCTCTTCAACAAATGATGTTGGGAAAATTGGACAGCCACATGCAGAATTTTGACCTCGTCTTAGCATTTTTTTTTTTGGACTTAAAAGCTTTTATTTCTTGGGGTATCTCCAAAGTTTTGAGAGAAAGTAGGGAGACAGTAAATATATAATTTCACAAATAATCAATTCTTTACAAGTAAATTTATTATTTCAAATACTAAGTGCTTTTTTGGGAGGAGGATACCAGTGTGTAAAGGAGAGCTAAAACCTCATCCTTGGAAAAACAAACAAACAAACAAAAAAAACAAACAAAAAAAACCAACCTCATCCTTGGTAGCATTTCAATAAATCATAGCTCAAATGGAAAAGAATCACGAAATAACTATATGTCTGCTATTTAAAAATACGACCACATCGGGATCTTAAAATCCCATTTCCCACAGAACAAGCCGAAGCTCCATGGAGAAATCTCAGTATCAGGTCCTCGGTGTGGGACACATGAAATGATATGGAACCATCATGTCACACCATGAGTAAGGGAGCTGTAGAAGACCACAAGCACCACAAAGATCTCATTGATCTTTGAACTTCGAGACTCTCACTAGCCAAAGATTTTTGAAATGTCAGTAGGGTAATAGCTGCAATAGATTGAAACATATAAAGGATGCTTACCTCCTTGAGATCCTAAAGATTCTAAAAAAAAAAATGCCAAATGATCACAGTTGGGGGATGTTATGGAACTAACTCATTCTTTTGAAAACCGGTAAACACAGGGAAAATCAAACATGCGTCCTGACTTTCCATGCAAGGTATATCATTGGACTTCAAAAATCATTCTCTGTATAGAAACACTACAGCTAGTACATTTATACACTCTAGCTGATACATTTATAACACCATTTGTCACCCCTAAAAAAGTGAATTGATCAAATTACTGATCATCGGTAGCTGCTTGCTTAGCAAAATGAAAGACACTCAGACATCGTGTGCCTTCCGATTGAAGAACGGAGAACCACCTTTGAAATAGTCTTATAGGGAAAAGAATCAAACCTGAATTTTGATCAAACCTCTAGCCCCCACCCCCTTTTAAAAGATTTTATTTATTTATTTGACAGAGAGAAACACAGCCAGGGAGGGAAACAAGCAGGGGGACTGAGAGAAGGAGAAGCAGGTTTCCCACCAAGCAGGGAGCCTGATGTGGGGCTCGATCCTGGGTCTCCGGAATCATGACCTGAGCCGAAGACAGACCCTTAACGACTGAGCCCCCCAGGCACCCTGGTCTAGCCCCTTTTATTAAGTGGTAGGAAATACAGAGGAGCAGGCTAAATGATACCACAGGTTTTAATCAACAAAATCCAGAGTCTGGGAAACTCTCTAAGACAAACGTCCTGATTTCCTTAACTAATAAATTAAGAGGAAACAAGCACACAAGAGATGAAGAGAGAGTTTATAAATTAAAAGGTATTTAGGAGACAGTTTAACCATTCCTCTCTCACTCACCCTCTCTTTCAATCTGAGTTGAAAGTCTTACCTCCCTCAGGTTTCAGGGTGAACAGAGGAGTCTCTTATAAGGTGCTTTCAATGGCTACCCCCAAATCTCAGCTATGTCAGCTCCCGCAGGTGAAGGTAGAGCTTGCACTGCACCCTTGCTCATATTCTCAAATCTAGGATGCTATCAACAAACGTCTCTATCCTCATCCCTCCCCTGGGTTCTCATCTCCCCACTGCCTCCCGGGAGAGCAGGGCTGCACGACAAACCATGCGAGCCCTTCTTTCCCTTCCCTTCTTCCTTCTCACTGTGCTTTATCTCGAATACAGTTCTTTGGCCCTAGCTAGCTCCATGCCAGGCCCCTCTTCATTTACATATTGCTTCACTTCTTGGTCATTAGGCCTCTGGAAACACTGGCTCTGTTTCCACTGCAAACACAATGCCTGTCTCTTTAAGTCTGGTGATTTTGAAATGACTGGGAATGAACATGAGAAAGCACAGGGTCAGCAGTTGTAGGAGTCGGGACGCGTGTCTCCCTGACTGTCTTCCTCTCTCTCGCGTACACACATACACGTTCATTCACAGAAAGTTCCTCCAAGCATGCAGATTATTCTGTTGTAAACCGATCCCGGCAAGCCAGGCACTGACGGAATATTAAAATTATCAGTCATTGCCAGCACAAGTACAGGAAAAAGCATTATTTAAATACATATACTTAACTGTTTATCCCCCCCCCCAAAGTGCCTATAAATCCTATACTTCAATCCAAAAGAGACAGTAAATAAAAAGCCTCCTTTTGAAAAAGAATTAAAAAAATATATGTTTGATAAAGGTGATTAAGATTATATTTTATTTCTAGCACTTAAATACTGTAGGGATAGGGAAAATGAGGCATCCAGAGAATAGAATTCAAATCTCATGCTTTTTAATATAATATAAGTTTAAATTCATTACCTTTTTTTTTTTTTGAAATTTCCTTCTTTGGAATATTTAATTCAACACAAAATAAGTACACAAGTAAATTAACAGCACATATTAGTGAGGACACAGAATGCGTACCAGTGGCTTGAACATATGTAGAATCGATAACGAAGGGACTCTAGAAAGCAGGGGGAGGGTTAAGGGAGCAAAAAAGCAACGGTACATCCAGAAAGATCTCAAGCCCCCGAGGAAGGACCACCCAGGGGGAGCTGTGGTCACCGAGGACAACTATGTGCCGGAGATGTAGTTCTGAATGTTGGACAAGCAGGGAAAAAACCCACTTTCACTTCTCACCATGGCTCTTCTTCCCTTGGGCTGAATCCAACTGGGCTCTTAGTCTGGGAGCCCAGGAAATGGTTGTCTGCACAGGGGAGTCCCCTGGGGCGAAAGCAGGACAGAGCCAACTGGAGAGCAGACTGGGAAGCCAGCGGAGAATCCACAGGACCTCGGGCCCTGCATCTTCTCTTTCAGCTACGCGTTTGCATTTCTCCCTGGACACAGTTACCTCAAGCCATCTGGCACTTGACTGTGATCCATCCATCTTCCTTCGCCGACTGCTACCAGTATTATTTGAGCTTAATAACCCAGCTGGAAAATGCTGAGTGTTGCCAGGGTTTTAGATTCAGTCTCCAAACTCGGCAGTGCTCTAGTTAAATTTCTGGCTGTCATTTAGTATTCCCATTCTAAAAGAAATTACAGCCAGGTTATGTTGGTATGACGTGAGGAGGTCTATATGGCAAAAATTTATCAGTTGTCCTGGCAGATCAAGAGTTAACTGAAGATTTTTAGATACAATGTTCTAACACTCAGCCCTTTGACCATCAACTACTTGGCCCATCAACTACTCCATCAGCCCCGTATGCCCTCCACACCTCACAGAGCATATAGGGATCATGTAAAAACCCAAACTTAGGAAGTTGTAGATGTCGAGCTGAATTAAGATTCCGAGGTGGCTGCATAAGCGACTCTCCGCAGGGACCCAGACCGTGATTAGATTGGGGTACTAGCCAGGTTTATCACTAAGAGTCAGAATTGGTAAATTCTTGAACTTCGTAATGCAAAACCTTTTGTGCTTTATTATAAAAGGACACTGAAAAGATTGACCTTGAAGAAATGCCCATCTGAACTAGGTTCTAATCATGACCTTATTCCTGCTTCCTGGCTTATAGTTGAAAAGAGGATGATTCAGTTTTGCCTGGGACAAAGACTCTCCTGCCTCTTCTCCCTCCCTCTCTTCCCTGGTTCACAAAAGGGCCATTCAGGGCACCCGGTTACTCCCCTCAACCCTGCCTACTCGCTCCTGTCCTCACTCATCTCTCCAATTATCCTATTACTTGAATCAGCCTTTACTGGGTCCAGGTGAGACGGATAAAGCTATCAGAGTGTGTTTACTTTTTATTCCAGATGTGATAGGAAAATATTGGAGGGTGTTAAGCAAAGAAAGAACACGACCTAATTTATAGTGTTAAAGTATCTCTCTGGCTACTCTGTGGCAAATAGACAAGGCTTGTCGGGGGCTGGTGGGACAGACTTGAGATATTTGTGGGCTGCCTTCTTGGGAGCCGTGGAGGGGATAGATGGGAACATACTTGGTAAATGCTTTCAAGAAGGAGCTAGAAACGTGCTGATGGGTCGGATGCAGGACCTCAGCAGTTAATGATACCCCGCAGTCATTTGTCTGAACAACTTGAGGAATGAGCATGTCATGTGCTAAGGTGGGAGGCGAGGGGACTCTGGCAGGAAAAATCAAGGGTTTCGTTCTGGACATTTTATCTTATTTTATTTTAAAATATTTTATTTTATTTTAGAAATAGAAAGAGAGAGCACAAGCAGTGGGAGGGGCAGAAGAAAAAGGACAGGCAGACTTGAGCACCCAGCCTGACATGGGGCTTGATCCCAGAACTCTGACATCATGACCTGAGCTGAAATCAGGAGTCACCCGGCTGGCCCTGTTCCTCATATTTTAAATGGAATCTTCCGTTTAGGTATCTAGATGGTGACGTCAGGATGTCTGAGTCTGGAGCTCAGGACGGAAGATGTGCAGCTCAGAGCCCTCTGTGCAGTATTTAGGCAGTGGAATTAGACAAGGTCCCCTAAAGATCAAAATATACACACAGCAGAGAATAGTTCTAGGGAAAGAGCCCTGGAGGCTCCCATAATTTAGAGATTGGAAAACAGGGGCAAGAATGCAAAAACGGTCTCAGAAGCAGCCTCCAGGAAAACAGGAAGAAACCTCTGTGTTTCATTTTCCTTTTACTCTAAAAATGGGTACTGCATGTCTCTAGAACAGGGGATTATGAAACCCACCTGTGAGTCACACAGATCGTATGAAGCAAGTGCAGCAAAGTGATCTGGTACATTCTCCCCAGGAATAGCTCCGTGTTTATCTGTGTGTGCGTGCAGACACCCACACACGCGCTCGGCCCGTCTTCACAGATGCGACGTTCAACATCCATGTGCACTTGTAGCCACCCACCGCCATGGAGATCTGAGGACACGTGATTCTGAGCCATGTAGTCTCAAGATAACCAGTCTGTTTTACTTTTCTGGAAGATCAATTTGACATTTTAATTATGTGTAAAAGTTCAACCAAATATATTACGATTGAATATTTTGACAAGGTCTTTCATTCTATGTTGAGATTCCAGGAACCTACTGCTCCACAGTAATTACATAAGATGAGAAGAAAAGAAAAATGAGTAAATGGGTCACTTGCCCCCTGAATACCTAGAAGTAAGGAGGCCTTGGAAATTGGGAGACCCTGCACCTGTGGATACAGTCAGTTCTCTCGCTGCCTGAGAAATAGCACAGCGCGTCACACGGCCTTGATTACCCCACTGCTGCTGGGCGAGGGGTCCGAGGGGGACCTTCACTGGATCCCGCAGGCTCGAGGCTTCCCAAGTTTTCAGCCAAGGTATGGCTGGGGGCAGACCCACTTCTGCACTCTCTTCCGTGGCCCTTGGTGGCCTCGGCTCCTTGCGCCCGGGCCTCTCAAGAGGGCAGCTGGCGGGGCACCCACCTGGGAAGCCGGGGCTCAGGCAGCCTGCTATTCTGGTTAGAAGCCCGTCGCTGAGTGCAGCCCACACTCTGGGGTGGGAAAGCACAGAAGGGAGACTGGGGAGTCAGCAGGTGACCAGGAAGCAGCACGTCGGGACGCAGCGCTGAGAGATCGTCCGCCTTTGACCAGGGACGTGAAACATTTCAGAGGGTCAGTGATCATTTTTAGGCCCCGCACAATACCCACCGGCAAGCTGGCGGATGCTGGGGAAACAGTCGTGCTCTGTTCCTACTGTAGTGATCTTTCCTTCATCTCGTCTTCATGCAGCACATTTCAGCCGAGCAGCAGCCTCGGAGTGTAGAGCGGTGACTTGGCAATTCGGGTTATTTTAATGAACACTTTCAAGTAAGTCTTCACCATCTGTTTTCTTTCCTAATTACGAACCTACACTCATTTACAGTTACATCATTAAAACTGAGATTCTTGCGGCGCTCTCTAGATGGTTGTCTAGCTTGTCCTCTCGGATCTAAACGAATTTCCTCCATGGTGACATCTTGAAATCCAAGGAATCTCATCTGAGGAGAAGACATAAATACTAGTATGATTATATGTACGGCACACAAACGTATA
The DNA here is from genome assembly GCA_004023965.1 of Spilogale gracilis. Classification (NCBI taxonomy): domain Eukaryota; kingdom Metazoa; phylum Chordata; class Mammalia; order Carnivora; family Mephitidae; genus Spilogale; species Spilogale gracilis. The sequence continues at coordinate 27,483 of PITA01004998.1, read as the reverse complement.
GATTCATGTCTTGATTCTCGCCCTTTTTTCTCTCTCTGTTTCTCTGTAATTCTATTATTGCAAACAGGAATTCTCTTTAAGAAGGATTTTACATTTCAAATTCCCCAAATGTCTTTGGTAATTTTAGCTTGCTTTAGGGATAAGGGGAGGATTTAAATGGAAGCCCTTTAAACAGGAATTAAACTCATTTGCACAATTTAGACCTGTAGATCTCTCCTGAGCACGATGAGGCATTTTACAGAATTTAACACTGCAAATATTGTTCTATTTCTCTGCTTTCCTTCCCTAAGGAAGGATTCATCAAGATGAACGCTAAAACAAATCAAGAGATACCAAGAGATACATAGCTTTAAGGATAATCTGCTGATATTCAAAAGATAGAGGGCTATTTTGCATCTCAGAGGACGCTAGCATTTAAGAAAGGATGGACGCCAGTCATCAAGACTATTGATGTTGCTGCATCGGTGACTGGCAATGCACCGCGGGCCTTCTAAGTATAGACAGTCTACCAAAGAGTCCCTCGCCCTGCCACGCTGTAAGAATCCGCCAGGCAGCCCTTCCACTTGCACTGAACAAGGAGGACTGACTTATGGTAGTCACAACATGGAGTGAGCAACACTGCCGCCATCCTCGAGGTGCTGGTGATGAGTGCCTCCTGCCAGCTGATACGCTGATACGGTTTTGTTCAAAAAGGGGCCCAGGTGTGGTAGTGCCTACGAGACACCAGTCACAAGCTTCAGTGACTTTTCTTAAGCCAGCAGACATTTCTGATCAGCAGAAGGGTCAGCATAGGCACCAGGGGATGACATCAGGTCTGGGAGCACTAATGTTTAGGTTGTTCCCTTGGATTCGTCCACCTATGAGACCTTTGATGTGGTCAAATTTATGGGGCGGTAGTTGGGTCCTTTCCTCACGAGACCCCAAAGCAGGAGTGGAAAGTGTCAGGGAATCTTGGAGAGGACTGGGATGGAAGAAAAGGCCTTGGGTTTCTGTGAGTGCTCACAGCTTTGACTGAAATGGATCCGTGGGTTCTCCCTTTGGTCTGGTTTGCAATGACTTCCCACTCATTTCCTTAATGCGGGCCCAAGGAGGGCCTGTCACCCGGTCACAGAAGACCACATCATCCTAATGTCCTCAGCCTGGGGCATTTTGCCTTCCAGTCCCTGTAGCTTGGAATGTGCTCCAAAAATCACACTCTGTCCTTTTCAGCACTGCGCTGAGATAGAGCTCCTACGTAATTTCAGCTTTACTGAATTCTTCTCAAGTCAGTTAAGAAAATAGTTTCACAGAAACTGCTGGTTACAGGCTTCTAATTCCCTGTCGTTACAAGATGCTGGGATTTTAAAATATCAATCTTCAAGTGCAGAGGAGAGACACCACACCTGTGAGTGCAAGGGTCTCCAGAGAATGCTTTAAGGGCAGGACATTCCAGAGTTTATGGAGCACATGTGAACAGAAGGTGATGCACCTGCTATTTCAGAAAGGCTGGGGAGGTTGATGAGCTTCTCTCAGCCTTTTGCTGCGAGCTTTTCTCTATTTTTGGAGGTGTCAGAGGCTCCTCTGGAGGGGCTCACCTTCTTGCTGTGGAAACTGGACCTCTCCGCTGCAAGCGTTTTGAAAATTGTGTCGTATCATCTGAGGTTTGAGACTAAAGGAGAAATAATAAGCATGGTGAAAATTCAGAGTGGAAAGAACACAGATGAGCACACGTTTCAAAATAGAAATTATCCATGGGAAGAAGAAAAAGCTGAGGGCAGGGAAGAGATTACGTATGTAGGTGAGTGGGAATGAGTAGCTGCATTCCCTTTGGATCAAGCATTATTATTTTAGAGAGTTTTTTTAAACCTGTTTTTGTTTTAGCCTAATGAATGTTCTTAAGGCATCAGCACAACCTCTTATAAATGTTCTTTCGTTCAGCTTTTCCTCACTTTGGAGCGTTTGTGAAAGTTCAAGCCGCTCAGTTACTATTTGGAGCTTGGATGGGCATGGTTGTGCAAGCTGGGGTCCTAGATAGAGCTGGGTTTGGGGGGTCTTTTGATGATCCTAGGACCCAGCGCTGGGCACATTGCTGAGAGCCAGAGTCTCCTCTTCCCACCTGATGCTGGAGAGGTTCCACATCTCACAGCTGCTGGACAGAGAACAGACATGTAGATAATGCATAACTTATATAACTATACCCAAACTAAGTGCTATGAGAAGGGGTCATCGTGACCCAGCTAATTGCACTACCTAGTATTTACCCCAAAGATACAAATGCAATGATTGAAGGGGCATGTGCACCCCAATATTTATAGCAGCAATGTCTACAACAGCCAAACTATGGAAAGAGCCTAGATGTCCATCAACAGATGAATGGATAAAGAAGATGTGCTATATATATATGCACTGGAATATTACACAGCCATCAAAAACATCAAAAACAGGGACGCCTGGGTGGCTCAGTTGGTTAGGCGACTGCCTTCAGCTCAGGTCATGATCCTGGAGACCTGGGATTGAGCCCCGCATCAGGCTCCCTGCTCGACAAGAAGCCTGCTTCTCCCTCTCTTACTCCCCCTGCTTGTGTTCTGTCTCTGGCTGTGTTTCTCTCTGTCAAATAAATAAATAAGATCTTAAAAAAAACCATCAAAAACACATTGCCATTGTAATGGTGTGGATGGAACTAGAGGGTATTAGGCTAAACGAAATAAGTCAATCAGAGAAAGATAATTATCATATGATCTCACTGATATGAGGAATTTGAGAAACAAGACAAAGGATCATAGAGGAAGGGAGGGAAGAATGAAACAAGATGAAACCAGAGAGTGAGAAAAACTAAGAGATTCTTAATCTCAGGAAACAAACTGAGGGGTGCTGGAGATGGGGGGAGATGGGAGGCACGGCAGGGTAATGGACATTGGGGACAGTATGTGTTATGGTGAGATGGTGAATTGTGTAAGACTGACGAATTACAGACCTGCACCCCTGAAACAAACAATACACTATACGATAAATAAACAAACAAATAAAACAAGGGGTCGTTGTGAAATCTGTCAGGATGCGCAACAGGCCCCAGGTCGTATGTGCGTGAGCTACTGAGAAATCACAGGTTGTGTGCAGTCACTGCTGCACATGGGCGTGGTGTCAATCTTCAGATTGACCACCATGGGCAACTACACCAGTTCCCGTGTCATGCACCCTTCCAGCCACAGAGTGCTGAACAGTGTCTAGAGTCTCCCATTCCTTAATATGGCGTACTACCGCCATTAGCCAACCTTCTGTCTTCACTTGAAAGGGAAGACTGGGTCCTGGCCCTAACCTTCTCATGTTCTAGAGGAGAAAGCTTCCCCGGTGGGTCTTCTTATCCCATATACCATAAGGGATACTGACCTTGTATTTTGCCTTTCACTTTTAGTTTCTGAAGTGTCCTGGACCATATTGTGACAGGGCCTGGAACACACATGCTGGACCCCCCCCAGATCCCTGTAGCACAGAAGCGTTAGCGAGGATCCCCCAACCTCACCTGGGACACAGATGGCCCCATAGTCACACACACTTGTAGCTCCTGCCCTTTGTGATAATGTGGTAGTAAGACATACCCCATGACTTTCTAGGAGGCCCAAAGGGAGATGCAGCATAGGCTCTTCAACCTGGCCCAAACCCCAAGTGGCATCGGTCTGTCACCAACCTCATAGACCTGGCTGTCTTCAGCCATGAGAACCAGGTATCTTGCCCTCAGATGGGACCACTGCTGCGGCTCCCACTCCAGCTTGACCAAGGGGCTCTCCCCAAGTGGGTAGAACAAGAACACACACCGTCTTCTTTGTACTAGAATGACAACAGCGTACAAAAGTGATCTGCTTCGGTTCCACATCAACTTTCATTTTGCAGGAAATGGATCTTGGAGGTTTTCTGTGTAACCCTACCTCTACCTGGCACCTCTAAATGGGCCACTGCATACCTGAGGTCAGGGAAGGACCTACCTGATTCTTGGTCCCAAAGTAGAGGGTCAGATTCTTCTTCTCTAAGGTATATTGATCGCCAGGAGGCCCTTCGAGCCTTCCCAGCAGCCCTCAGATGCAATCACACCTTCACCAACACTGGTCAGGGCCACTCGCAGGATGTCGATGGCTGCCTAAGGAAAGTGCATCATTCCCCAAGAGCCGGGAGCACTTGCAAGCACCTTGCTATTTCATGATTCAGGGTAAGTACCACAACTGTGCTGGGACTTGTCCCTACAGACGCACGAATGACTGAGCTATTGGACTTTTCCATTCACTTTGACTCAAGCACACTGCATCTCCCCCTCAAATTCCTTTTAAAATAACTACTTCCTCCAGTCTCAGCCATGTTGATGCAAAAGTGGGAGTGAAATAAGCCAAGCAGAGAAAGTCCATCATCATATGGTTTCACTTACTTGTAGAACACAAGGGATAACATGGAGGACAGCAGGAGAAGGAAGGGAAAAATGAAGGGGGTGGAAATTGGAGGGGGAGATGAACCACTAGAGACTGTGGACTCTGAGAGACAAACTGAGGGTTTTAAAGGGTAGGGCAATAGGGGGATGGGTTGGCCCTGTGATGAGTACTAAGGAGGGCATGGGTTGCATGGCGCACTGGGTGTTATACATAAACAGTGAATCATGGAACACAACATCAAAAAATAATGATGTACTGTATAGCAACTAACATAACATAATAATAAATAATAAAATAAAATAAAATAGAACAAAATAAAATAACTACCTCCATGATCGTAAGCTCTACAGAAACTATATTCCTTAGTGGTGAGAGAGAAATTTAAGATGCAAACAAAAGGATTATAATGAGTCATCCACCATTTGAATGGCAAAATTAAAGAGTCCTCCCTGTCCTTGTAGAATGTGAATTGCTTTCCTCTTAGCAATAAATCATTCACTCCGTGAAAGATAAATATTTCATCATTATTACACATAAGGTCCCTGTGGATCAGGCTTACTTCCATTGGTCTGCCATGTAAAGGCTGAAGTTCTAATAGAATGTGTTGCTTCAGCTCTCCATGGGTCAAAAATAAATGTGAATATTGACAAGTTTTAACACACGGAAGCCACAATGACAGATTTTTTTTTAATTAGGCCAGTGAAACCAGGCCAAAAACATAAAGTCTAGGGTGTATTCAGGGAGGTTTTGGAACTTGGATCCTCTGGTTGTGACATCTTTCCAGCTGGGAGAGACAGAGGGGTGGGACATGGGCTCAGAAGATGTTAGCACTGTCAGGGATGGTAGGAATCAAGGGTATTTTTGCTCACTTACTCTCGTTTCATGCCTGGGAAGCATTCCGAAGGACAGAAATCTGGTGGAAGAGAGCAAGAGACTATTTAGAAATGGATTTTAAATAACACATATTCATATTTTCCAGAAGTCAGGAATGCAATGAAAAATTTTTCTGAAGTCTCCCTGGAGGAGCTAAAAGCCAGAGAAATTCACTGCAATGTACAAGGTGGCATGTGATGTCGGCCACTCTTCCCAAAATGGGGACGAGAGAAGAATCGTTTTATGAGACCAGTGAGCGGAGACGACTTAGCTGGGTGAGAGCCCTTTGAGGTTTCGATTCTCGATTCTCTCCTGGGGTGTAAATCACATTGCACAGTGATATTGTAAAGTGTTCCTCTCTAATGTCAAATATGATGATAGGAAGGCCTGGATGGAGGCCAAAGGGGTGCCAGTATGTTCATGGGACACTGCTGCCACGGGAATGGCGGTAAGTGTCGCAGCAGAGAGAGAACGCCGGGGCCCATGCATCACGGCTCTCTTTGTTTCTCTGCAGGATCGTTGCATAATTGGTTCCCTGTTTATCTGTCTTTTTCTTGCAGTATCTTCTCAGTCAGGCTTGGAGACTCTGCGGGGCATCACTGTGTCACACACGCCTTTCGTGTCCCGCACCCCCCTCCAGCTGCATGTCTCTAGAAAGCCCCGGGAAAGGGAAATTGGGATCGCTTACAGGCTAAGTGAATGAACTGTCCTTGCAGTTCGGCCGATTACACTGGCACCCCTTACAGCAGGACTTGCAGGAGCTCTTATGATGGTGACAAATCAGCGAGACAAAATGCCTCTAGATGAGAAAAAAGAAAAAAAGTTCACTCTACAGAAAATACGTGAAGAACCATATACAATGTGAAAATATTTCTTACAAGAAAGGTGATCTATTAATCCAAATATTACTGTCAGCACTAAACGCAGATTTTACTGTGGGCTCTGAAATGGGAGAATGGAGTAAGTCGTGTGGACAGCTTGGAGCTGGAATGTCTTTGCTTCTGCGTGTCCCGATAATTCAACAACCGGCTTGGGTCGTGAACACCTACAGAGGACTTGTGTCTGCACCAGCCTCACAGCCATTCGTAAAACTATTTCAGATGAATTTTACAGAGATCAGGTGAAGCTGGAAGGAAAGAAGTGTCTGGGGTTTTAATTCCGAGGAACACATTACATGATTCATATGAAGCTCAGAGACATTCTGTTCTTATTTGCCATTATAGGTGTTTTATTGCATTCATGTATGATGAGAGTTTTAGGCCCACTAGCTGGGCTCCTCCCGCGATCAGCTCAGCCATGACAAATCCCTGAGATGTCACCACTAATTGTTCGCCTGATGACACACACAGTGGGGGAAGAGTTTGTTTAATCTTAGCTATGTATTTGCAGATTGTTCCTGTTGGTTGAGTAAAAATTATTTCTGAAACTGTCACTTAGCAGATCATATGTTCACATTTTAATAAATGTGGTTCAGAGAGCTGCCCAGAGCCGGTGTATCTGATGCACCCATGTCCCCTGGCAGCGACCATCCCTGCAGAGGAGCTAGCCACAGAGTCTGCACGAGGGAGTGAAGCCATCAGTGTTTGGAAGAGTTTCACTGAGCTATCTCTCCCAAATGGGGAGCCCTGCCCATGTCAGGGACACCAAGGGGCTGTCAGCCTCTCTTCTATGTTCTGTACAAGAATGCCATCCAAAACCCTAGGAAGATATTTGGACAAGCGTCAGCCATAGCCATTCTGCATCCTTTGTATTACTCCCTACTCCACGGGCATAGAAAGTTTGGATGACAGACAGAATCTCACCAATTCTGCCAGAGATCTGTGCCAAGTGATCATGACTATCCATCTCTCAGTCTTGGCTCCTGCCAGCCACAATTAATGAGATGATAAGACTCATGATCTTTGAATATTATGAAAGAAAAACAGAAGTGGGAATGAAATAATGATGAGCGAGGGTCCTCACTATCCAAGAAATAACAGTTTTCAATTGTTAAAGAAATACCACCCCAGCTAAGGAAACCAGAAGAGATTTCGGGTTTCTCTACTCGTCAGGAACAGAGGATGGAGTAGGAAACGGGCAGCAGTGAAGTGGATGAGTTGAGCCGCCATGTGCATCAGGGCTGATTCTTCCTGTCCACCTCTGTGGTCCCTTCGGGCCAGGTGTTCTGTTGGCTCCCTGTGTTTACTCTGGCTGCTTGGGTTGGGAATGTGCTCACAGAAACGGTGTGAAACCTTTCTCAGATAACCCCAGCTGCTTCCTGCCATGGAAATCAGGTTGAAAATAGGAAATCTTTCTCCTATGACAGAAGAATGATGTTTAGTTGTAACTTCTGGTGAGTGATCCACCATTGAAATAAGTATAAGCAAGACAGTCAAGTCAACTCGTGTTCCTAGTTCCTACAAGCCATGAAGAACTCGTATGCGTTTGAGTAAGCTCTCTCTTTCTCTGAGTGGCTTTTCCCCTCCCAGTGATCACAGAGGGCTTCCTGACTCTATGAGTCTATGATTCTCTGAATGTTAAAGGATAAACAAATTTCTTGAAATGAAAAAAAAAGTACTGGAAAGATACTTTCAATTATATTATGGAGGATATGTGATCTCTCTATTTTCATTGTGTTCATCTAGTCATAATTTTTTAAAGGATTTTATTCATTTATTTGACAGAGAAAAACACAGCCAGAGAGAGAACACAAGCAGGGAGAGAGGGAGAAGCAGGCTTCCCGCTGAGCAGGGAGCCTGATGCGGGGCTCGATCCACAGACCCCGGAATCATGACCTGAGCCAAAGGCAAACGCTTAACGACTGGGCCACCCAAGTGCCCCCATCTAATCATTATTTGTTTTAAGATTTTATTTATTTATTTATTTATTCATTTATTTATTTATTTATTTATTTGGCAGAGAGGGAGATCACAAATAGGCAGAGAGGCAGGCAGAGAGAGAGGAAGAAGCAGGCTCCCTGCCGAGCAGAGAGCCTGATGCGGGCCTCAATCCCAGGACCCTGAGACCATGACCTGAGCTGAAGGCAGAGGCTCAACACTCTGAGCCACCCAGGCGCCCCATCTAGTCGTTATTTTAAATTAGAACTAGATGAATACTTAGCGAAATAGATGGGTGGGGGTAGAAATAAAGACCAATGGATAGAGCCAAGCAGACGGGTAGAATACAGGTGTCACAGGTGATGGAAACTGGTCCCCATTAAGGAGCCGGGAGATGGAAGGACAGGGTTTGGGTGAATCAGTCATTTGGTCAATAGCGCTCATCAGTGCGAAGACAAGAGCGTGGGTGTACTGTGTTGGCCATACGCTTGCACCCGGGACATCAGAGGTGAGGGGAAGGTCGTGCTCTTATAGACCAATTTCCATTCTGATGGTCTTTCATGGCAGAGCCACATTTCCTTTGTAAAAAGAGAAGATTTTTTCTCACACAACTTCAAAGTAAATAGATTGTTTCTTCTCAAGTTTATCAAACTGTTCAATTGTACATTAATTATTTTAAAAATTATAAAAGCTTGAAGAATTTAAAAGGCAATTTAGTTTGTTTACCTGCCTCTAGGCAAGACTTACACCTACCAACAGAGATAATTGGTATCCTGCCAAACGACTATTTTTTGGTCTAAGCAATTGATTTTTTTTTCTAATTAGTAGTGGTAGAATGAAAGTTGTTTCTTATAATTAAAGAGGATGGCTGCTATTGAGATGGTTTTACCAGCACATTCAGCATGTGATATCTAGCATCTTTTCTTGGGCTGGGCCATCTCTTCCTCGCCACTGTCTTGGAGCATCATGTCTGCGAGGCTGGCCAGTGCCTGTTACAGGGAACGCTGCTGTGGACCATAATCACCTCAAATATGCACAGGGACGCTTCCCTGTTGTTGATGTTAATTGTCACCCTTTAGAAAGTCTCTCCTGCTCTTATATTGTCAATGGTCCCCACTGTCAGGCCCAGAGAAGCAAACACAGGGAGTGTGTCCTGGGAATCTGATCTAAGGCAAAGAAGTGGATAAGATGCAGCTTGTAATGAGAGCAACAATGAGGATGATTCTTGCTGGAGGCCCCTTGAACGTGTCTTTGGTGTCGCTATGGGCATCGGTGTTCTTGGGGTCTGACACCCACGTGTATTTACACATCTTACTCTAGGAAGACCTCGTGGTGCTCAGTGGCATATCAAGATGCATATGTCAGACCACAGTGGACTCAATCAGCTCATCCACATGCTGGGTGCTCTTTTTCCTCATGAATGAGTTGTGGTTGGTGTTTTCTGTGGGCATCTTGACGCCCAGCAGCCTCCCACTCATAGGTAAGGACCCCACGCCCTCTGTCACATGCCTGTGTGGCCCACAGAGCAGATTTCATCCTAATGTAAGTGCTTTACAGCCATTAAATGCAAGACCTTCTGAGGAACAAGTTTCTAGAGACTTAGAGTCAGACAATCAATTTCATAATGTTTCGTGGAAGAAGGTCTAAGAGGAACTTGAAATAAGCCAATTTAGCTTGCTGGCTAAGCAGAAATTTCAGACATATTCTTTTCCCCTCCTCCTCCTCCTCTACTTCCTCTTCTTTTTCCTCCTTCTCCTCTTTCCCCTCTTCCCCTACCTCCTCCTCTCCCTCCTCCTCTTCCTCTTCCTCACCTTCCTTCTTCCCCTATTCCTTCTTTAAATATAGTGAAACAAATCCTTAATGATTACTTCCAAACAAGATTCAAAATAAAGATTTGAGCAATATGTTTCACCAGGAGGTTTTAATGGGAACAATTTATCCTAGTTAATAATCCCTAGCAGCCAGGTCTGTTCTGGAAAGCAAACACCGAAGTAATAACAACAAAAAAATAAACACATTCCAAAACCCTTGAGTCCAAGCGGCTGAGATTTATGTTACTCTTGTTTCTTTCCCGAGCTGGGTCCTGTTCTGTGGTGCATTTTCTATAAAGGGAAAATAACAAGGCTGCTCAGCTCCTCCGGTCGCAGCTTGCAGACAGTTAAATCTGACGACACAGAACAAATCTCTGAAAAGGGTTGTAGTCACGTAAGATAATTGAGGTGCAGACTCATGGAATACAAACACCAGCCTCATGGGAAATAAAGCAGAGTATAATCGGGTGTCACAAAATGAGGTGGTGTTCCCTGGAGAAAGCAGGTGTGATGGGAGAAGGGGTTCCTCTCTCACCGGGTGTGAAGGAGGGCTCATCTGCTCCCCACTGCAAAGACAGGATTTGAGGACTCTTTCCCTTCAAAGATACAATAAAAATCATCTTGTTGCAATTCAACCATAGTGGTTGTGTTTCCTAGTAAAAAGGGACCCCTAAATGAGTTTATTTTTTAATCCTGTAAGATATAAAGAGAAAACAAAGCAAAAGAAGTACAATGGAGCCTAATGCTGACAGATATAGACACACCATGAGGGTTTTCAAAGGAAGGAAGGGATGTGGTGAGCATAGGCTCTTTCAGACTGACTGCTGGTGTAAACAAGGTCGGCCCATCCTGGTCCTCACAGTGCTCCTCCCTGGGGTGAGTGGTTCAGCTCTTCTCTCCATGGCAGGCCTAGGGATGCCAGTGTACCTGCTGAGACCCATGAGCCTGGTCCTCACTAGGTTTCTACCTCACTAGGTAGAAACCTTTTAGACTTGGAACAGTTTGGTGGGTTCCAGTTCCTTGATCTAGGTAGCTTAGATGCATTATCTTCCCCCATTTTAATCACACAGTGTTAGTGTCCCTAGATTATGGAAAAAGACTTTGCCCAAGAATTCCTAGGACCAGGTCACTAAAGACCCCGATGTTGTCACTGCACACACAGACCTCCCTGGGCTTGGGTCTAGCCTTCAGAATTCAGTACAAACTATCTCCAGTTTTTAAAATCATAATTTTAGAGTTAGACCCACATATGCTATCGACACTTGGATATATGCATGAGGGTTGATGGCCTGGTGGATGGTGCACAAACTTAATATAGAACAAACATATTTAACTGGAAATGAAAAGTCTAGAGTCCTGTCCTTCCTATAAAACTAGATTTTGAGTTTTTATTTCCTAATAATGAAAATGAGAATGATATCTATTCTGATTGTGTCAATAGTATTTCATAAATAAAAGAGATAGATGTGGACATGCTAAACAGTCATACGAAGCATAAAGTGGGAAGGAACTTTTCCCCTAATATAGTCAGACTTAGAGAATCATAGCATCTAAGTACTGAGTGAGAGCCCAAGTTACCTGGTTGAGAATTCCTTTCAGTTCAAGAAACTGTTGTATAGAGCCATCAATCCATCCATCCATTCATCCATCTGCCCATTCAACCATTAAATAATACATCCATATGTCCAAATGTTTATTAAGAATCTATTTTTCTTGGGATGCCTGGATGGCTCAGGTGGTTAAGAATCTGCCTCAGCTGGGGTCATGATACCAGGATCCTGGGATCAAGTCCTGCATTAGGCTCCCTGCTTGGCATGAAACCTGCTTCTCCCTTTGCTTGTGTGCTTCTCCTGCTTGTGCTCTCTCTCTGATATAAGTAAATAAATACAGTCTTTAAATACATATATACTTTAAATCTACTTTTCTCTAGACACGGCGCATTAGGTTTGGGTATTTAGTGACAAAACCTGCATGGCCCTTATTATTTTGGGGGAGGAAGACAGCAAATAAGCACTTTGAAGAAAATGAAGAGATTGGCAATGATGGCAGCACCTATTTGTGGAAAGTCTTGAGAATCATAGCTGAGCAGGTCATCAGGATACTGCAGGCTAACACTCTGACTGTGGGCACACAGCAGTTTTAAGCTAATATCTATTGCCAGTGAATATTGGAGGTCAGTCAAAATTAGGGAAAAGAGTAGATTATTCAAAGTATGTTTTAAAGACTTAATTTCCATAATTTAACAAAAATTTAATGACCCTTCTGGGTAAAGTCTTTAGACGAGATGCTAATATGTAAAAATATTTTCAATTAGCATAAATTCACTTGCTTCTGGTATGCAGCATAAATATTAGCCTTACAATCTTATTTATATTACTAAATTCTTAGTATAGTAGGGAGAATAATGGCCACCCAGAAAATGTACACTGGCTAATCCCAGGAACCTGAGAATATGTTATCTCATTTGGCAAAAGAAATTTTGCAGATGAGATTAAGATTATGGGTCTTGAGATAGGGAGGTTATTTTGGGTTAGTTGAGTGGATCCAATCTGATCACAAAACCCTCAAAAGTAGGGAAGCCATAGAGATGTAACATGAGGGGGGCTCAGTCCCCATTGCTGGCTTTGAGAAAGGAAGAGTGGGCCATAAGCCATGGGACAAAAACTTGGAATGGCCTCAGGAAGGTTGTCGGGGATGGTGCGTGATCTGCCCCTCCCGCCATGCCCAAGCCACCAGAAACTTTGGTGGAGGTACCGGGGAATGTGAACGAAAGTCCCTCCGGGCTTTCCCCACCTAGAATCCGGAAAGCCACATACTCTGTGGGTCAGGGCAATATGTCCTTTGTATGCTTACTCAAGACGTATAGTTTCATTTAATCCTCCTCCCGGTAATCATATCTCTATATCTCTTATCTGTATTTCTTGATCCCTGTGCCTCAATGGTCTCAACTTCTGTGAGTTTAAGCAATCACTCTGTACCCTGCAGTAACAATGTTAATCCTGTCTCTAGGGCGGGTGCAAAAGCAGTTAAAGATTTAACTGCACCACCCATCTTCCTCACTTGGGAATAATAAAAGACTGGGACCCTTGACAGTTGAGAGAGACAAAGGCAGAGGCAGCAAGAGAGCCTGTGAGGAGAGAGCAAGAGAGCCAGCAAACAGCAAGAGAGACAGAAGAGGAGAGAGAAGTAGAGCAAGAGGGCGAAAGCCAGAGCTAGAGAGCTAGAGCTAGAAAGCCAATGCTAAAAAGCCAGAGCATGCAGCTGAGCCTGCTTCATAGGTCTCTCCTGACTGACCTCGGGTCTGTCAGCTTGCATCAGATTTCTGTGTCCGTGTCATTATTTTGCCTGCCAGACATCCCATGGTTTGGGACCCACATCTCTGCCAAGGCTGGCCCCCGGCGGTGACAGAGGTGACGTGGCCCTCTAATGACAGCTAGCATGAAGATGGGGACCTGTATCCCACAATTTCAACACACTTAATTCTGCCAATAGCTCAAAATAAACACATCCCCAGAAGTTGTGAAAGACCAGGAAACGGATTCTCCCCTGGAGACCCAGCAAAGAAGGCAGGCTGTGGATACCTCAGCTGCAGCCCAGTGGGATCGCTGTTGGACTCCTGACCTACAGAACTGTAGGATGATGGATTTGTGTTGTTTTCATCTGCTAAATCTGCGGTGATTTATTATGGCGATGATGGAAATATAATTGGCTTAGAAATGAAATGAATGAGTTTCTGGGAAGTACGTCTGGAGATCAGAAATATGATTTGAGTTTATCAGATCAAATAGATTTTCCTCCTCTACCCACCTCCCAAAATATGGTTGGGAAGGAGAAGCAGACCAGCAATTTCAGGACACGAGTCCTTTGACCTGTTGCTACCTTTCGCATCAGGTTTCCCTGATGGCCCAGGAGAAGCGGTCCCATCACACAATTCCCTGGTTCCACTGAAGTCCCAGAGGACTGAGGCCACTGCCATTCTTGGGACAGATGGGAATTCTCCATGGAAAACGGCAGAAGGTTGCTGAGGGACTCCCATGCAATTCAGAATCCTTTGGCTTTGGAACTTGCCTTTCCTTATTAACTTCCAAAGACAGAGAAGTTTCAACCTAACTCTAAGAAAGGATCACAATAACAAATGGCTTGTGGGTAAAGGATGCAACGACAAGTATGTTCAGGGGGCCACAGTAACAATGGAAAACCACGGGGGCCCCAGAGTTTCAGGATCGAGAACAAATCGGGGACCATGGCTCCAGTGATGCAAGCTTTTCCAAGCCCTCCAATTACGTTCTGCAAAATAAAATAAATTATTAAAAAATGAAAAATAAAAATAAATAAAATAAAAGAGGTCTACCTGTGGCGGCAGAAGTGCTGTGAAAGGCAGGGCAGGAGAACTTTGAGTGGAAAGCAGGAAGATAAAAGTAGAACTATTTTCAGCAATCAGCACTCCCGGGAGCTTGCACGCAGGCCTGGTGGGCTTGCCAGAGGGCAGGGGGACCTAAAAGGCTTTGCTGCCAGTCAGGGAGTGGAGGATAGTGTTGTTTGCAAAAATGAGAAACAGGAATGCAAATTCAGAGGTAGAGCAAAGCTGGGACATTTGAGAGTTGTGTTGAAATTAACCACATCAATGGCGTGGAAATCTGTGCAGGAAGTTTTGAAAAGAATAAAAGGAAAGTCTCATTTTCAAGTTTCAAAATCCTAATTGCTGGGATTAGAAGGTAAAAACTTCCAGTTGTAAAATAAATAAGTCATGGGGATGTAATGCACAGCCTAAGGAGTAGAGCCAATAATAGTGTAGTAACTGCATAGGGACTAAGGGTGACTGGAGTCCCCATGGCGATCATTCTGTCATTTATTAAAATGTCCAATTGCTGTGATGTGCACCTGAAACTAGTAGGATATGGTAGGTCAATTATACTTCAATCATTAGCAAATAAATAAATAAATAAATAAATAAATAAATAAATAAGTATCCTAGTGCCAAAAATGAGTTGGGGAAGAGAAAGTTAAGGTTTAGCTGCATGTGAAATTTTCTGGCCTTCTGAATTTTCAGACTCTGAAAGTTTTCTGATAGGTACAAACATGATAAAGAAAAATGAACATCAAAAGCAAGGACTTCTCCCTGAGCCAGAGTGCCCACTAATGAATTGCTTTCAACAGTGAGCTCATCCCGTTTGTATAGAACACGATTGCATTGTGGTGACGTGTAAGCCTGTAAGTGCAGGGCACCTGCCCACAGGTCAGTGCTCTCCAGGGCAGAGTCTGGGACTGTGAAGAAGTCTTGAAGCCAGCCTAAGTGTCAGAGATGCCACCTCTAAATCTATGCTGCTCTGTAACCAATAATAAACCCCCTTTGGACAACAGTGCTTTTAGAGGGGGTGTGCATGAACACACTCGTACGTGTTTATCCTGGAAAAGACAAGAAAGGGGCTGGTTCAAGGGAGATGAGGCAAGGGAAGTGCATGGCGTGGATGCACTACTTTGTGTGTCTACTTTGCCCACACATCTGCTCTGAGCTGGCCAGAAGCAAAGCCTGCAATCCGGAAGGCTGTGGGTATGGGCTTATCTCCTCCCCAGTCCAGGAGCAAGAAAGCCCCAGGTTCAGGTGTGTTTCCACAACTGCAAAGGCCCGGCTGGTTAGGCGCTTGACAGCTCTGTTCTCACACGAGGCTCCTACAGTGCCCTCCACCCGTCTGTTTATAAACCTGAGTTTCCTTCAGGGAGGGGTGGAATGTAAATGTTTCATTGTTAACCTAAATATTCCGTTTTCAGTAATTAAGCTTGTAAAATAGCACTCTTTCATCTTTTCTAAATCTGAGAGAGGGCAGATCTATATGTTCACACCTTGAAAACCTCCCCAGCACAAACCAAGTAGCTATCATTTTTAAAATTCCACTTCATATAATTATGTAAATAATCACATTTCATTAATAAGATCGGGTAACTCTTCCTTCCTCTCTTCACTATACACTCAGTAAGGCAAGCAGATTGTGTGCCAATAATTTTCATATAATGTCAGTCACTTCAATCTCAAAGAAATTATTGTTCTAATTCTATTTCTAATTATAACAACTGGGGTCCATAAACAATTCTATGAAGCAGTCAAGGATCCCCATTTCATCATAAATAGTCAGGGATGATAGTTAACACAAATTCTAAGTGCCCATCTGGTAATTTAAGATTGTTCTAGAATGAACTTACATAAGAAAGACAAAGAGAAACAGATAAAATAAGTGTGGCCCAAGAAAGTCAATGTTCCCAAACTCTATGAGTTCTGTAAGCCTCCCCTTCTGGAAGGGACTGAGGCAGGACACCAGGGCCCTCGGTGATGTTCTCTGGAGTGCAGGCTGCTGCCGAGATATGGGAGTCTACGGGTTCCCTAAGCAAGTGTTTGAAGGGCCGAGAAGCCATGTTATTGCAGGTCGCTGTGCAGGTGACCCCACAAAGAACCTGCTACTTAAAAACACAATTGAGCCTGAGTTCAAGAAGGCCGTGTGGAGGCATTTTATACCCTTTTGGAGTGCACTGACTTATGTCAACAGTTCGGAAGCATGACACAACAAAGGTGCCATAAATACATGCCTTCCTTCTGTAGACCCCACATCACTGTGAAAATCTATAGCTGGGAAGAACAGAGAGAAATAGATCAAAGTACTCAGACTTTCTTTTTGATATCAAAGCTGGTAATTGGCGGTTTCATGTAAGATATTCCAAATTCACCAAGGTCATTAGTACTCACAAATAATGGCATTGTATTGAAGTGTCTCAGTTCCTTTTGAATTTCACATCAGACTCAGGTTCAATCAATGACTATTTTGACCCCTGTTTTGAAGGGATAAAAAAATTATTTAGACCAAGAGATGAGCATCCATCTCAAAGAATACTCTAAAACTTGATTCTTAATTTCAAAACTTTTTTTCTTAATGGACATTGGCAGTTAATCTTTTTTGGTTAGATTTCATCCATATAATGTGATAAAGGTTTCAGAAATTGGTCTTTTAAGAAACGTCACTTCTTGCTATGCAATCACAACTTCAAAAAATATTTTCTTGGGTTGGAAAATATTCATATTTTAAAAACGGTTCCAAAGCTGCTGGCATTTCTGAAATCTACTTTGTAGATTATGATTGATGTTTAGCAATTTTTGCTGCCAAACATATCATTTATTTTAGTTGTGCACGATATGCTTGGCTTTCTCCACCAAACCCAGGGAGGCCCAGGCAGTCTGTTTCATTAACTTAAATAGGAATGTGAAGCTAATTTGGTTCATCAACATTCAAGCCTGAAACTGGATCTTGGAACACTCGTCTCCCAAATAGCCATCCTGAAGCCAGAGGAACATGTTGGCCTTATGCATGCAAGACTCCTGGTTTTAAATCCAAACCGGGCCCTCAAGACATGAGAAATGTAAATGCTTCTATGGCAACTCAAGACAGATGGGTTGAGAGACCCAGGGCTGATGAACAGACATCTTTGATCACGAGGTTAAAGGGCACCTGGAAAAGAATCCATCAACACAGCTGGTCTGGGTCCTGGATTTTCTATATTCCTTCTTGTTTTCAATTCTTATTCCTGAATTTTTCTTGGGCCTAAACTTATGTATATCATTTTAACAAATTCCTCATTCTCACTTTCTGGTCCACCCTGTTCCTGCTTTTCTTTCCACTCATTTAGTTTACATTTGCTTCCAATATTATACCTACAGCACTGCTTTATCTCAGCTGATTCTCCCTGTAGCCTCTAGGTTTTACCCCCAAACACACCACAGGTAAATCAGCCATTAACCAGTCAGCTACTCTTAAATCCTGGGAGGTTTTCTCTATTCTGATCCCCTGGTTGGTTCCAAAATGAGGCAGTAGCATGCGTGACAGATTCTGCATATATACACAGAATTCACCAAAACTGTTGCTTTAGTAGAAGTAGAACCAGTGCACTGGTTTACTGAAACATGATCCATTTTCATTACCATAGAAAGGAACGTGGATAGTCTTTTCTGAATGGGTTCATTTATTCATTATTCATTCAGTTGTTCACCCAGGCATGTATTAATTCCACAATTCATTCAAACACTTGGTCATTTACTCATCCAGTTCTTACGTACTTATTGAGCATCTACTGTGCGTAAGGCACTATTCCAGATGATGGAGATGCAGCAAAGAATAAAGGGGACTTAAATAATTATCATGATGGAGTTTATTCAGAAATAATAAGGGTTATGGAAAAGAAGGGGGAAGAAATGGGAAGGAAGGGAACATGTTTAATTTTTTAAATTGTGATGGGACCAGTACAGCAGGTGGGAAAACTATGTGAGAACAGAGGAAGATTCATCATAAAGGATTAAGGAAGCAGTGTTGGTGCTCACACAGAGCTGGGAATGGTGCCTGGTTCCACCAGCCAGTTCAATAACTTCACTGCAAATGTAACTGGACTTTCTTAAGATAGGAAGAATGGTGGCCAGAAAGAATATTTGAAATAATGTCCAAAAGATTTCAATATTTGATGAAAATGATAAAGTCACAGTGTTAAGGATCTCAATAATTCTCAAGCACAAGAAACATGACCCAAATCACCCAGGGGCACATCATAACACAATTGCTCAGAACCAGTAATAAATAAAACATTTAAAAACAACCAGAGAGAGAATAAAACACAGTAAGGAAAATTATAGGTAAGGGTGACAGTAGATTTCTCATCAGAAATAATGCAAGTAAGGAGACAGTGGAACATCTTCTCTGCAAGGTCTGAAAGGAAATGAAAAACTCCACCTGTGGTTTTTCATCTCACAAAGTATATTTCATAAATAAGTAAGAACTTGGCATACCTAAAGCTGAGAGAAATCGTGACTAGCAAAGAGGCACTATAAGAAACACTCAACAAATCCCTTTAGGAAGAATGAAAATGATGGCAAATGGAGCTACATAAAGGCAAAAAGAGCACCAAAAATGGCTACTTCAGATTAAATGTATGACGTAGTTTTTCTTCTTATTTAAATCACTATAAAAGGGGCACCTGGCCGGCTCATCAGAAATGCATGCAACTCTTGATCTTGGGGTTGTGAGTTTGAGCTCCAAGTTGGCTGTAGAGATAACCGAAAGTAAAGAAATAAACTTAAAAAAAATAAAATCTTAAATCTCTTTAAAAGATTATTTATTCTTTAAATAAGTATGATAACAATGTAGTGTGGGGTTGGAACCATGTAAAATTAAAACATATGTGCTGTACCTAGATGATTCAGTCAGTTAAGTTTAAAACTCTTGATTTTGGCTCAGGTCATGATCTCAGAGTAGTGAGGTCAAGACCTATTTCAGACTCTGTGCTGGGCATGGAGCCTCCTTAAGATTCTCTCTCTCCCACTCTTTCTGTTCCTCTCCTCACTTGTGCTCTTTCTTTCTTTCTCTCTAAAATAAAATAAAATAAAATAAAATAAAATAAAATAAAATAAAATAATAATAATAATAAGTAAATAAAAGAAAAAGAAAAGTAAAATGTATGTTAATAATAGCACCGAGTTGCAGGAAAGAAGTGATAGTACATGCCATTGTAAGTTTCTTGCACAATACTTGAAGTGGTAGACTATTGCTTGAAGAAAGTCTGTGATTAAAGACACATACTACTAACCTGATTAGTAATAGCTAATAAGGAGATAAAATAGAATCAAAGAAAATAGTCAATTAATTTAAAAGAAAAGCAGGGGAAAGGGAACAAAGAGCAGGTTTGAGAAATAGAAAACAAATAAGAAGATAACAGATCAAACTTAATTATATCATTGATTTCATTGAATATGAATGGTCTAAACATCCTTCTTCAAGGACAGATTGTCAGACTGGATTAAAAAAGCAAGACTCAACTCGATGCTATCTTTGGGAAAATACTTTAAGTAAGAAGACACAGATAAATAAGTTGGAAAAATGTATACAACGCTAACACCACTAAAAAGACACCTGGAGTTACTATATCACTATCATACAGAATAAATTTGGAGTAGAGAATGTTAGAAGGCATAAAGAAGTTCATTTCATAAAGATAAGGACTATAAGACCTTTAAGAAAAATGGAAACATACATAGTTGCTGTCATTCTGGGCCATAAAAAAAGTTTCAGGAAATTAAAAAAGTCTCAAGTCCTGTGAAGATGTTCTCTGGCCAAAATGGAATTACTTTAGAAATCAATAATGAAAAGACCTAAGGAGATGAGTGCATAAATGTCTTGCAAATTTTGAAAGAACATGCCAGGGGCTAGGATCCAAGATTTATGAAGAATTTATCAAAGTCAACACCCAAAAAACAAATAATCCAATCTAGAAATTAGCAGAAGACATGTACAGGTATTTCTCCAAAGAAGACATCCAAATGGCCAACGGACACATGAAAGAATGCTCTATATCATTTGGCATCAGGGAAATACAAATCAAAACCACAATAAGAGACCGCCTCAAAACAGTCAGAATGGCAAAAATTAATAAGACAGGAGACAAAAAATGTTGATGAGGATGTGGAGAAAGGGGAACTCTCTTCATTTGTTGGTGGGAAGTCAAGCTGGTACAGCCACTCTGGAAAACAATATGGAGGTTCTTCAAGAAGTTAAAAATGAAGCTACCCTACTTACCCAGCAACTGCACTACTGGGCATTTACCCCAAAGATACAGATGTAGTGAAAAGAAGGGCCATATGTACCCCAATGTTCATTGCAGCAATGTCCACAATAGCCAAACTGTGGAAAGAGCTGAGGTGTCCATCAACAGGAATGGATAAAGAATATGGGTTATCTGTATATTTGTATATAGATATGTAACAAATTACTACCAGTCATCAGAATGGATGAATACTTACCATTTCACATCAATGTGGATGGAGCTGGAGGATATTATGCTAAGTGAAATAAGTCAGTAAGAGAAAAACAATTATCATATGATTTCACTCATATGTGGAATATAAGAAACAACACAGAAGATCTTTGAGGAAGGGAAGGAAAATTGAATAGGAAGAAGTCAGAGAGGGAGACAAACCATGAAAAACTCTTAACTCTAGGAAAGAAACTGAAGTCTGCTAGAGGGATGGTGGGTGGGGATATGGGCTAACTGGGTGATGGGCATTAAAGAGGACTTCTGATGTGATGAGCACTGGGTGTTACATGCAATTGATGAATTATTGAACTCTACATCTGAAATTAATGATGTACTATATGTTGGCTAATTGAATCAAAAGAGAGAAAGAGAGAAGAAAGAAAAGAAGGAAAGGGAGAGAGAGAGAGAGAGAGAGAGAGAGAGAGAGAGAGAGAATGAACACTCCAAGCAGAGCATCCAGGAGCAAAAACTCTGAGGTAGGAGAACATCTGACATGTTCATGCAAGAGAAAAAAAATATATTGGCTGGGATATGGGAAGCAAGGGAAGGAGAGGGGGATAAAAATAACACCTACAAAGTAACAAGAGTGGGATAAGATTTGTTAAGGCTTTTTGGAAACTATGGAAGTGTCGACTTACTTAGATTGGTTTGGAAGCTTCTAGAAGACCTTTTTGTAGAAAAGTTGTAGGATCCAATATATGTCTGTAAGGGATTCCTCTAGATACTATGTGGGTAATAGAAATAACAGGATACAGGGTGAACAAAAAGAATAGAAACAGGGAAACAAGTTATGCAGCTCTTGTAATAACTCTGGTGATAGGAACAGAGACTAAGGTGGAGTTAAGAAGTGGCCATCTTCACTTCTCCGAAGATGGCATGTAAATGGCTAACGGACACATGAGAAAATGCCCCACATCACTTGCCATCAGGGAAGTGCAAATCAAAACCACACTGAGATACCACCTTATGCCAGTTAGAATGGCAAAAATTAACAAGACAGGAAACAACAAATGTTGGTGATGATGTGGAAAAAGGGGAACCCTCATACACTGTTGGTGGAATTCAAGCTGGTGAAGCCACTCTGGAAAACAGTGTGGAGGTTCCTCAAAACGTTAAAAATAGAGCTACCCTATGACCCTGCAATTGCACTACTGGCTATTTACCTCTGAGATACAGATGTAGGGATAAGAAGGGGCACATGCACCCCAATGTTCGTAGATGCAATGTCCACAATGGCCAAACTGTGGAAGGAGCTGAGATGCCCTTCAACAGATGAATGGATAAAGAACATGTGGCTCATATGCACAATGGAATATTACTCAGCCATCAGAAAGGACTGAATAGCCAAAATTTGCATGACATGAATGGAACTGGAGGGGATGATGCTGAGTGAGATAAGTCAAGCAGATAAAGACAGTTATTATATGATTTCACTCATATGTGTAATATAAGGAATAGCACAGAGGACCACAGGGGATGGGAGGGAAAACTGAATGAGAAGAAGTCAGAGAGGGAGATAAACCATGGGAGACTCTGGACTCTGGGAAACAAATTTAAGGTTGCAGAAGGGAGGAGGTGGGAGGACGAGGTAATTGGGTGATGGGCATTAAGGAGATCATGTGATGTGATGAGGACTGGGTGTTATACACAACTGGTGAATCATTGAACATTACATCAAAAAAACCTGATCATCTTCTAGATGCATTATGAAGGTAGAGTTCACAAGATTTTTATGAATGGCAGAAAAGGAGAAAGGTCAAAACTGACTCTGAAACATTTGACTTAAACAATTTTCAGAGAGTTGTCTCTCACTGTGACGGGAAATGTGGAGGGGGGGCAGGTGCAGGTGGGGAGTAATGAAGATGGGTGTTTGAGGCTGTCCATGCCAAGTTGCCTCTCCAACATCTAAGAGGAGTGGTCATATAGACGGTTTTATAGCTATCCATGTTCGAGGCAAATCTTCCCCTTACCTGTGTGCAGATAACAAGTCCATTAGACTGGATGTGTAGATGAGAATATAGAATTACAGAATGTGAAGAACTCAAGCATTCTAAGTCAGAGAGGACAACGAAGGTCCAGGAAGGGATGCCTAGCAGGAAAGGATGACCAAGAAATGACAGAGTTCTGGAGCCAGAGGGGACTGCCTGCGGAAGGATCAGGGAAGGCAGCTGTGCCCTATGCGGCCAGGTCAAGTGAAAACCGGCTGCGCATGTGTGATGCGTCCAGAGCAGAGTTCTGGGACATAAGGGTCTGTTTTAGAAGGTTGGGCACATCTGGGTATCTGGGCAGAAGAGCAAAGCGCACATTCCCCTAAAACACAGAAATGACGCACAAGGCTGGGACCCGTTACAGGTGCTTGCCGAGACATCCGGTTCTCTGTCCCTCCTGCACCCCTACAGAGGGGGAGAATGCCTATCTTGGCCAATGCAATGGGTCACGTCTTGCGAAGCGATGACATGCTATTTGTGACTCTCCATGCCCTCTCCTCCCGCCACGGTGAGCAGGAAAGCAGGTGTCCAGATGGAAGTGCACCACATTCGAGCAGCTCTGCATGTTCGCCTGACACGTGGAGGAAGGGGCTCTGGCAAGGGGCCGGAAGGAACCCCGTGGACTGACCTGGAGCAAGAAACAAGCTGAGGCTTGACCTTCTGTCACCTTGGCAAAGGCCGCCCTAGCGTGCCTGGCACAACTTCTCACGGGATTCCTGGGGTAGCTGTGCACAGGGAGAGCATGGGAAATGCCAGGCACGGAGCCATGCCAGGAGCTGGGCCCTCAGAACATCCGAAGTCCACACCCTGTTGTTTTATTTAATAACCGCAGAGCCTTTCTGGGCTCCTGGATGGATGAGCATATCTGGGGGAGAGATATTATTCTTTCTCACCCTGTTCGGCTGCCTCGGCACATGCCCGTCACCGTCCTGCAGGCTCAGCCGCCCTCCTCCACGGCCTCCAGCGAGGCCATCCCGGCTTTCTCCCAGTTGCCAGGGGCCTCACTCACCAGCGGAGCTTCCGGGTTGGCCGATGAGGCTGTGTGTCTGCGTCCCTCCGTCTGTGTCTCACGCTGATAACTGATGGCCCTTGCACCAGCTCCCCTCTGCGTGCACGCATACTCACACACGTGCATGCACACTCCCACGCACACACGCACTCTGAGTGCCAGTGGGCCCAGGACACGCACTTCCGCAAGCACACTGCTCTCGTTTGCTGGAGTTGACCGGCCCTGTGGGACCAGGTGGCTTGGGGGACCGGCAGTCCCCACCCTCCCGGACAGTTTCCAGTTCATGTCCCTTATATCGGAACAATGACCGGAAGGGATGTTGGTTTCTGCCCGCTGGCATTCACCTCCAAAGGGAATGTCGTCAATGAAGGCACATGCGCCTCACATCGAAGGTGAATCAACCTTTGGACACACAGCGTCCTGGTCCTCAAGCCACGGTGACATGGGCAGTGTGGAGAAGCCGAGCAGGGTCCCCGCGCCAGGGCTGATTCACGGTGGGCTGCAGAACCGCACACCGACGAAATCACCAACAGAAGGAAGCTGGTACGGCTTTCACCCGCTTATTCCAGGCTGTTCCTGCAGAAGCACACAGCACGCAGCAGAGGCCCACATGCTCAGCGCTACAACTCTCGGTGGCACGGGGGAAGGGGGGAGGCGGGGAGACACTAGGAGCTGACGGCCACCAGCCTGCAGGATGTCCCTAAGCCAGGCCCAGCGGTGGGTGATGCCGCCTCGCCCAGCTGCACTCCGTGTGTTTGCGGCTCGATGCACGATCAGGCTCACCCAGAGCTCGCTTCACCCAGCCCGCCACGCTCTTCCAGGACCCCGTGGCGCACTGCTGCTGGCGGGTCTCCAGGGCGGTGGCTGAGAGCTCACACCCGCGCACGGACCCCTCTCCAGCTCCAGAACCCTGTCCAGGCTGCTGTATTTGTGTGCCTGCAACTCGGTCTGGGGACCAGTAAAAGCACAGCTGTTAGAGGACGAGCCCACGCGGCAGAGTGTGTCCACAGGTGCACACGCACGTGCACACACGCGCACACCCACACCTTCCACATGGGATGACTGGGAAGCTGCAGGAATCTATTCACTGGAGTCTTTTGGCCCTTCAATCACTGACACCCAATATTTAGGAAGGATCCAGCGTGTGTCTGAGCTGCGTCAGGGGTAAGGGCTCTGCCTGCAGATGAGACCCCGCATCCCCGCGGTCATGGTTCTCTTCTGCCTCCATCAGCCCCGCTCTGAAGCGACACCTGATCTTCAGCGAACCGAAGGACAAGGACGCGTGGCCAGGGAGCTGTCACTCTCCTTTAGCCTGACAGAAGCAGCCCAAACGCGGAAATGTGCTCATCTGTACACAATGTGTACACATGCCTTCTGAGTATCTCTACAGCATGTCATATGTGCCCTGTTTCTTCGTCCATTGCTCATGGTGAACGTGGAGTCTAGGAGCATTTTTCATGTTGAAATGGAAGCAGAAAAATAAGGACATAGCTCTAAGATGGTGCCAGGGAGGCAATCTCCCGGGGGGCAGACCCTGAGGACTTGTTCTAGCCACATCCACAATCTATGAGGTGAAAAGAAAAATGCTCTGTTAGCCGATGAATTCCAGCCCTGTGTACAGGTATTTGACGCAATTCCCTGCTTCATCCACTCCCAAATCCCAGATAGGAGGTCTCACACCTGCATACACAAGGAAAGGTGTGTGTGTGTGTGTGTGTGTGTGTGTGTGTGTGTGGTCCAGGGGCATTTAATGGCAGGATTGGAAAGAAGGGAGAAGAGTTAGTAAGCACATCGTGTTGCCATGCTGATGACACAGTGAAGAGATATATTGAAACCGAAAAGATTCTAGATGTCCCTCTGAACAACATAACAAGTAATTAAGCAGAAAGAGCTGCAGAAGAAAACCACGGACACACGAATTGAGGAAATAAGCACGTGTAATGAAAAGATGGGCAGGGACTGTCAATGAAGAGAAGACAAATAACCCAGATGACACGGCAGCGTATTCCGGATGTTGTGACCCTGAATGGTGGTGCCTCCACCTGGCTTTTCCTGACTTGCAGCATCTAAATTTATGGCCATTTGGATTCATCTAAATAACACCAGCCAATCTCCTGCCTCCCAGGGGGACTGTGGAGACTCTTGAGCTAACATGTCTGAGGAGCTTAATATTCTGGGGATGAAAGGATTCATTGGAACATGAGATATTATCAAAGCTAAACGTATTTTAAAGCCCTAGGACTCCAATTGAGTTTTTCTTTCTCGGAGGCCTGCTGCATAGTTTAAATGTCTCCAATGCGACTTTGACGTTTTATTAAAGATTACTACACAATCAAACACATAAAAGCCTAATGCAGAGAGATAGTAGATGGGAGGGCAGGCTTGGCCAAGCCGCACTCATGTGACACGGTTTTGATCATTACAGATCTTTTTCCCGACTAATTTTATTTTTTAAATTTTTTAAAATTAGAATTTTTAATGTTTTAAATTTTTAATTTTTAAAATTGAGATAACTACCAAGAAGAGAAAAACAAAATCCCATATTCCTATCATCTATACTTTGCAGTTGACATTTGTAAAGGCTTAGTGCTCTATTTAAAGACCTAAAATATTAAAGATACAGCTAAAGTCACAGTTAGCCCTCACTAGGAAGAGTCCTGTGAACCCCAACTTTGATGTTATGAGTTCAGCATCATTAAAACAACCATGATATTCTTGTTTTTATATTCAGAGATAATATACTGCATTTCCAAAATTACATACTATTTTGTGTCTCTTATTAATTTGTGAAATTATGATTTTGTATTTACTGATGTCCATTTTGCTCTTTTATTCTATATTTTGTTTCTGAGATATGTCCGCACTGACACGGAGAGACGAATGCGGTGGTTGAGTCTTTACATTAAACTGGTACGGTCTTATTTATTCTGTCTCCGGCTGACAGACCTTGGGTTTGCCCCCAGCCTGTGAGTGTTACAACCCACGGCCAGTACACAACCCTGTGGGTATTGGGCACTCATTCATCTGGCTTACATGGCCAGAGGTGCACCTGCTTGTTTGCAGAGTAAGCACTTCATGTATTTTCAAGGATGCTTCCACACCACCCTTATGATCACAGGGCTAGTTAGATGCCCTGTAAGCTGGGCAGGAAAGACCATATCCCACATTTTCCAGCTGACACGTCCCTCCACCATACCTCCATTCTGCCCATCCGTCTTTTATTAACAAAAGCCCTTCCTTGCTGCTTTAATGTGCATTTCCCTGCTTATTCTTGAAGGTGAGCATCTTGTCACAGTTAGGATACATATTCACATTTCTTCTATGAGTTGGCTCTTCATTAACTCATTCATTCCTAAAAGTTCCTCCTTTCTTGTGCATACTTCTCTCTTGCCTGTTACCTACATTAAAATTACTCTCTTCCAGACTATGGCTTGTATTTTTTTTTAATTATTACTAAAATTTTTTTTCCCACTGTTCCAAGATTCATTCCCCATTCCCCACACCCAGTGCTCCACGCTTTAGGTGTCCCCAGTACCCACCACCAGACTCTCCCTTCCCTCCACCCCCCTCCCTCCAAGTCCCTCAGTTTGTTTCTGTGTCCAAAGTCTCTGTTGTTTCATTTCCCTCCCTAGATTACCCTAGTTCCCATTTACTTTCCTTCTCCCACTGTCCTCCAGTTTACCCCTCATGCACCGCAAGTAAGTGAAACCATGCGATACTTGACTTTCTCTTCTTGGCTTATTTCACTCAGCA
>PITA01004997.1:92201-116203 GCA_004023965.1 Spilogale gracilis | reverse complement strand
AAGGAGAAGGAGAAGGAGAAGGAGAAGAATAAGAATGATTTTAATTATTGAAATGGTCTGTTGGCAATAACAAATACAGTGTTTAAAATATGGTCCTTTATGTCGCACAGGCAGGATCCCATTAAAACAATTTATGTGCTAAGCCAAAGGGGAGAATTAGTGATAAAAACTTTTGGTCCTATCAGAGAGACCAGAGTGATATTTCTGAAGGGGGGTGGTAGGCAACATTCATAAAGTCTCCACTTTGATATTGTTGGGGACAACAATCACTCTGAACACATAGATATTGCAATGTCACAGAGGTCAAACTGTTTTAATTATTATGCAGTGAAATTAAATTAATGGAACCACATTGGAAAAGAAAGATAAGTTATTTTAAGTCATGGGAAATGTCTAGTGTCTCTTGGGAATGGAATTACTTAGAAAAACAAATGAAATTGAATATGGTAGATTATGATATAAATTTAATTTAGATCTATAATTTAATTGAACTGACTGATACCAAGTTTACTCAGCCACTTGGGCACACAATAGCTTCAGTGGCAATTGGTCAGTTTTTCCACACCACCCTGTTCAAAATAAGATCCTATTCAGAGTCTCCGAGTCTCCCTTTTACAACTCACCAAGCTGATTTGGTGCTATATTTTGTGGCTGCAATTAACTAGCATTAGAAAACCCTGATTAAAGCATTATGATTAATTCAAGCATATTCATTTCCACTTCATCAGTTCTGTTCATTTGAATCTGTACTCAATGCTTCTTTTTAGCCACTGTTCCTTTATTTAAATAAAAAATCAAAATATCTTCTCCATGCCAGTACCAGAGAGAGAGAAAACTAGGAAGCCATAGGGTTGTATTTTAATCTACTTGCATGTTCTTCCAGAGCTGTCCTTCTATCATTTTATTTATGCTAAAACCATTTTTAGACTTGAGTTTTACATCAAATGTGAATTTCAAAGGGACTTTAAGTGGCATGTTTCTCCCTTACTGAAGTATCAAGTATAAAATGATATTTGATATCCAAGGAACTCAGAAAGCCTTCAGTTTCCTTTGAACAAAGAAGGGCATGATTTTCTCCTATCAAAAAGGATTAAAGTCTCAATTTCCATATTTTCCTTATAGCACTGTCCCCCACTTTGACAGTTTCCCCACCATCACCCAGCTTCTCCTCTCTTTCTTAATTGGTTTTTTCATTCCACTATTCCTTAGATTTCTTCATTAAAGTCACTCTGCACCTGTATTTTACCACTTACCCTCAATGAAGAAGCTAAATGGGTCTACTAGATAAAGTACTGAGGATTTAACTGAAAATGGTTTTGATGAGATGACCTTGAGAAAAATAAAGAACCCAGAAAATGAACTCACCCACTAACAAATGCATGGGGATAGGAAAACTTCAGCCACATTTTTCATATATATTTATACCTTACTAATTTCCCAATTCCAATATGCCATGATGAGCCACATTTATACTGATGCATGTTTGTTACATTCTTTGAAAATGTGGCATTTTGAGAAGCCAGTAATTGACAATACTGGGAAGATTACACTCAGGGCATTTTAAACATTGAAGAAACTATTCACTCAAAATTTACTCTTCCTGATACTACTATTAACTCTCCATTTCTACCAAGAAGATCTGAAATGACTGAGGAGGGAAATTATACCAGAGATGTGGTAAAGATGAAAACTGGTCTGGTTATGACTACATGCCTTGGTATGTATTATTAACCATCTAGAACATTTTAGTATACAATAACATAATTATTGCTTCATATTGTCCCTGTGCAACTTCTGCTAGTTTCAGAAATGGTAACGTGGTAACAGGCCATGAAAGGAAAGCAGGTTATATCATTAAAACCATAAAACTCAAATGGACAGACTATATGAAAGTGATTTCAAGAGAGAAAGTTTAGAGATATGTTTCAACCAAAGGCATAAACAGTGAATCCTTACTATGTGTGGGCAAAGGGGCAGAAGTGCCTCAAAAGACCTAACCATTTAAAGAACTATTCTTCTAAAAAATCTTATTTCTATAATTTATCCACCATTTTTATGCTGTTGAACAATTTCAGGAGGTGATAATCTATGTGGTAAAATAAAAATGTCAAGTTGTTCAGATAGGCCTATTGAATCTCTCAGGAGAAGAAAATACTGTCTCAAATCACCTATATTTAGAATCTTGAAGGAAAGCAAACATTTTTATTAGGTTAGAACAGAATGCCATCAAAGAAGTAGTATATGATTTATTATATGGTATTTATAGACCGTAGTACATTATAGATAGAGAAAGAGAGGGGGAGGGAGTAACATAATGAACTAGCTGAAATATATTCATAACATTTTTTAAAAGATTTGATTTATTTATTTGAGAAAGAGAAAATGAGAGAGAGAGCATGAGAGGCAGGAGGGTCAGAGGGAGAAGCCAACTCCCTGCTGAGCAGGGAGCCCAATGGAGAACTTCATCCCAGGACTCCAGGATCATGACCTGAGCCAAATACAGTCACTTTACCAACTGAGCCACACAGGTTCCCCAATACAGTCATAAGATTAATCAGTTAATATCCACTCCCACACAGGAGCGAGTTTTTGAGAGAACACTGGGCTAAAAGAGAGTCCAAACTCTGTCTCTCAACTCTCCAAATGGCCTTAACAGAATTATTTTGAATATCAACATTCTCATCTGGAAAATGGACATTCATGAGAGAGACTTAAGGTCTCCATGAGGATCATCATGAAGATCTAAATGAGGCAATAGCTATGAAGTAATTTGATAAAAGTACAGCATGGTCTCATTTTTATAAGAGGATTAGGTTCTAATATCAATACAGAAAATGAAAATCAGTTTTAATCAAAATTACGTGTGTGGAGAAAAATGTCCTTGCAATATTCTTTAAAATACATTATTTGTGGTAACATTGACAAATTTAGCAAAACAAATTTACGCTAAAAATTTTTTTCTGTTACTCTGGATTTCAATTTTAAGCGGGTGTCTTGCATTTTACCTGACAACCCTAATTCATGGCCACACTCACTTACTATAATAATAAGATCCTCTCTCAGTCCAATATAGTTGGCTTTCCTCCAGTCTTGGAACAGATCTGTTTCTTCACTGAAAAAATCAGGCGGAGAAGATTGGCTTAAGAGTCAAACTGTATAAACAATTTCACCTTTGAGTAGCAGACTCACACTCCATGAGGGGAGAGGTTATCCACAGAGGCACAAAAGATCTGGGAGGAACAAAAGCAAATTTACTTCTCATATGTCCCACTCCCTTTAGTGCAAATGCTTGATGATGGAAGAGAAGGTTGCGCTACGGTTTTTGTTTTGCTTTTGTTTTGGCGAATCAGTGCAAATTAATATAACCTAAGGCACAACATTAAGGTTGTATAAAGTGCCATAAAATATGAAAAAAAAATATTGCAGTACCTACTAATCAAAACCCCATGTGTAACTTTCAAAGGAAGAGCAACTTGGTTATAAATCTAAGACACATTTTGGTGATCTTTGGTCAATCTTGAAAGCCTTTCAATACTGTATCCAATAGTTTCCATTCCAACAAAGTTACAATTATCATTTGGGTACTTCCTCACTCTGTATTTTATACTGGAGTTTTATGATACAAAAAATATTCCACGATGAACATGAAGATCTTCATACATCCTCATTATCAGGAAGTTGAAAAACTACATCAAGCATGTGCATTTATCACCTGGATGGCTTGCTATCAAAAATGAACCTTGAAATAGAATTTTAATACACATACCATGGAGATAGCAAAATGTCCTCTTTAGTACCCAGGTAGTTGATTATCAAATAATCTATTACAATCTACAAATAAGGTAGAATGAATTATCTTCATAAGAATGTTCACAACTATTTTCACCTATTTTTTTAAATGTCATCTTCTGAAACCAAATTATTGTAATTAAGGACTCATTCAAACATGGATAAAAAGTTACTAAAATTAATAGTGTAGCTATAGAGGAATTGAGATCTTTGTTAGGTTTTTTGAAAAATCTGAGTTATTTTATTTAAAATTCAAAATTATTATTTTAAAAACCTTATTCTTGCAAATTACCAAAATAGTTAATATTTTCTATGTCAGATTTCTTTTTGATTTGATTCTGTTTATGCTAGCACATTCAATCTATTGTCAAAATATTCAAAACAGCTGCAGTGGATTCCATGTGAGGGAATTGCCAACAACTGAAAATCTGCCATGATCTGAAAAGTGCCTTATTACCTTGGGTTCCTGTTTTATCTCTACCCAGTGAATAGGGTGACAAGGACCTGGAGTAGTATCATTGTATTGTGAATAAGGAAGTCATCTCCAGCAGCGCCAGAGAGAATTGAAATTTAACCAAGTTAAATGATTTGCACCCTAGTTGTGAGATTTTGCTAGGAACAAAATACATACTGTGAATATTCCAGTATTTTTCAATATTTCCTAATATTTTTCTTTCCTTCCTTCCTTCCTTCCTTCCTTCCTTCCTTCCTTCCTTCCTTCCTTCCTTCCCTTTTTTCTTTCTTTCTTTCTTTCTTTCTTTCTTTCTTTCTTTCTTTCTTTCTTTCTTTCTTTCTTCCTTTCTTTCTTTCTTTCTTTCTTTCTTTCTTCTTTCTTCTTTCTTCTTTCTTTCATTAGTGATGTATCTATACTACTTAAGGGACAGCAACTGTAGGAAGGGGTAATGAGATGGCAGATTCAGACATTAGAGAGAGGCACAAAGAGAGCACCCAGAATAAATCAATGTCCCTTGTGCTGACAGCAGGGCAGGAAATGTACACAGGTATGTAAATAAGCAGGGTGGTTCCCATCTGGTCATTTTTCCTTATTTTCCCCTACCATTACTCAAGTCCCCAGCTCTCAGAATATGCTGAGGTGAGTTGTTTTGATATCCTATTTCTGCTTTATAAAACTTTCCCTCCCCATTCCCTCTGTATATAAAGGAACCTGAAATAAGAGTATGTTACCTTGAGCTCATCTTCATTTCTCTAGACCTTCCACTTACATAAAATGAGGGAAGGAACTGTGGGACTGTCTCCTAAATTTTCTTTCATTTCTAATATTCTCTAAAGAAAATTGTTAAAGTCAGTCCAAAATTATAAGCTCTACTCCCTGAAATGTTTGAGATGAGATGGTGTCATTGCTAGACTTAAGCAACATTTTAGCAGATGTAGAAATAGACCTGTGGGTACAAATAAAACTTTTACTCTTTCAGAAACTATACCACTGTGATCAGAATGCTGCTAAAGGCTAAAGAATCAGTAAAGTTTGATGAAAGTTTTCACAAGTCTTTTCTCATAGACTAAACCTGATGCCATGTCTTAGGCTGAAATAGTCGATTTTACTTTTTCAGCAGACTAGCCACCGAAAGGTGTGTGTGTGTGTGTGTGTGTGTGTGTGTGTGTGTGTGTGTGTGTGTGCGTGTGTAAGAGAGAGAGAGAGAGAGAGAGAGAGAGAGAGAGAGAGAGAGAGATTAAAAGTAACTGCTGAGGGGTGGGTTTTTTATTTTCATTACTCTTAATGAGTTGAGTCTTAAATGACTTGCAGGGTCTCCATGGTCAGTTTGCTTCCACTCTTCAAAATTATTTTACATTGCAGCAATGATTGCATGCTCTGGCAAAAAACATTTGCACTTTTTGCCTTGCAATTGTTATTAAAAGTGTGCAGGCTTAAGAAAACACCCACTTCATAAACCAATACTGTAAGTCTCTCTTGATTTTTAAACTGAAAAAATTTAACCAGTCCAGTTCCTTTCTCTTTGTTTTGTGATCCATTTTATTTCTTCTCCTAGAGTAAAACAAATTCAATCCCTATGTTTACCTTCAACAGCTCCTTCTACTGGCTAAGGCAGAAAATAATGGAGTGGAAAATGAGGTCTTTGGTTATAAATTTTTCTAAAAAGACTTGTGTTCAAAATACATTTTTCACCTGTGAAGGTAGATTTTTGTTTGTTGGGTTTTTGTTTTGTTTTGTTTTTGTTTTTGTTTTTTTGGAAGTAGTGTTCCATGATTCATTGTTTGCTTATAACACCCAGTGCTCCATGCAATACGTGCCCTCCTTAATACCGATCACCAAGCTAACACATCCCTCCACTCCCCTCCCTTCTAAAACCCTCAGTTTGTTTCCAGGAGTCCACAGTCTCTCATGGTTCAAAACTACTTCTAAGTAGCCCATTATACTCTCTAAACATCAGAAGAAAAACTCAAGCAATGAAATCCATGGGTGAACTCAGAAAGCAAAGAAGCCATGATTGAGTACCTCATTCTTGTGTAGCCTGTTAACAACAGCTTGGCTTCATTTTACTCAGTCTAGTAAGCTTTCCAGTTAATCACATATGCACTAAAATGTTTATATCTAGGGCTGAAATATTTCCAATAATTATCATGAATCACTTTGCAAAGCAAATTAACATAATTTCAGACTTCATCACTCTAAGGTTGCTTAAGACACCTTTATAAAGTGGCAAAATCACAAAATCATGAAGACACTTATTTTCTTGTTTTAAATAATAGTTAAGGAAACAATTAGATAAACTTCAGCCTTCCAAGCAGTTGATGAAGTACATTATATATTGTGTATATGCTGAAATGTGCCATTTAGTAGTTGGAGTAAGGGAAACTTTTCAAGATTGGCTATTACCTTTCGACTCCAAAATTCTACCAAGTAGAACATTGTCAAATTTTGTCCTATCTGGTCATTACCACATTTTCAAATGATTATGAAATAGATGATTAATTGTTTTTTTAAATTTTGAGTTATTTTTAATCAATTAATTTTTATTATCATACAATGTATTACTTTTGTTTTCTGGCAAGACCTCTGGTAAGATTTAATATTATATGAATGAATTTTCTTTTTTCTTGTCTTTTCATGTTTAAGATTAGAAATATTCACAAGATAGTATTTATAATGTGTGCAAATTATAACAATAATTCAAACACCTATGTAACCCATCATCAGTTTAAGGGTCAAAACTTTATATCTACATATAAGCCCTATTCTATTTTCCCCCTGCACAACCACCTAAGTTAGCCATTGTCCTGAACTTCACTTCTGCTATCCTGTGACTTTGTTTTAAAATTTTGCCATGCATGTACATCACCAAACAGATCATTTCATCTTTCATGTTTTTGAAATTGATGTATATGGAATAATAGTGTAAGAATTCTTTGGTAACTTGTTCTCTTCTCTCAGTAGTATATTCTTGAGATTCATCCATGTTGATGGATATAGCTTTAATTCACTTGTTTCCTTTCAGTCAATGTTTGGGTGGTTTCAATGTTTGGGTGATTCCACTTTTTTCTGCTCTTCCAGTGGACATACTTAAGCATAACTCCTAAAACACATATGCAAGATTTCTCCAAAAATTGCTGGTTTGTGGTGAACAGACATTTCAGCTTCACAAACATTGCCAAATTGTTTCCAAAGTAGTTGTACTAATTTATATTATTAATAATGCCATCAGGATATAAGCAGTCTCATTGATCCACAATATTGCCAATACTTGTTTATGTCTAGCTTTCAGTGTGCCTATCTGATGGGTGTAAAACAGAAGTTCATTGTCATTTGCATTTGTATTTTGAAGATTACTAATGATGTTGAACGTATTTTCATATACTTATTATCCATTTTTATTTCTCTGTAAAGTGACTCTTAAGGCCTTTATCAATTTTGATTGGATCGTTTGCCTTTTACTTGTTAATTTGTAGAATTTTGTAATATATTCAGAAAAAAATTACTTTATTAACCATCTTAAAACAGGTAATTTGTATTTCTATATCCTTATATCTTTGCTGAATACACATTTTATTGTTAATGAAGTTAAATTTGTCAATCTTTTACAATTGCATTTTTGTTTTTGTTTTAAGATCTTTACTTAACCTTACGATATTCTTCTGTATTTTATCCTATAAACATTAATGTTTGCCATTAGAATTGAATTTTTGTACGACATGGTTTGAGAGTTCAACTGTTTCCTTATGGATAACAAATTGTTCCACCATTGTTTGTTTTCTTTAAGATTTTATGTATTTAATCATTTGACAGAGAGAGAGATCACAAGTAGGCAGAGAGGCAGGCAGAGAGAGAGGAGGAAGGAGGCTCCCCGCTGAGCAGAGAGCCCGAGGCAGGCCTCGATCCCAGGACCCTGAGACCATGACCTGAGCCAAAGGCAGAGGCTTTAACCCACTGAGCCACCCAGGCACCCCCACCATTATTTTTTAAATACCCCACTCTTCCCCCATGAAGTGTTACTCCATATTTGTCAAAATCAAATTTCTTTATATGCAATCTTATGTCTGGGTTTTTATCATGTTTGATCAATCCATTTCTCATGCTCCACTGTAATAGTGTTAAGTTTGATTATAAGTCTTCATTTTCTTTTTCTGTTTGTTGGAGATGTAAAGAAATTTATTTGAAATTTGCTCAGTAATTTTTTAATCCAGCAACTGTTAAGTGTTTTTATAAGTTCTAATAATATATCTACATTATTTTGGATTTTCTATGTAGATAATTTTGTCATCTGCATAAATTATGGATTTTTTTTATTTTTTCCCCAATATTTGTATTTTTTTTCCTACCTTACTTCTAGAGCTTGAACTACCATATAATGTACAACATTGTATTTTTCTTGGTATTTTTCTCTTATCTTGGTATTTTTGGTATTTTTCTCTTATCTTAAAGCAGTGTTTTAAGTATTTCATTATTATAAATAGTACTTGTTATAAATATGTGTGTAGATAAACTTATCAGGTTAAAAAGTACTATCGTACTTTTAAAAAAAAAGATTTTATTTATTCATCTGACAGAGAGGGAACATAAGTAGGAGAGCAAGAGAGAGAGAAGCAGACCCCCCGCCAAGCAGGGAGCCTGATGTGGGGCGGATCCGAGGACCCTGGGACAATAACCCTAGCCAAATACAGACACCCAAAGACTGAGCCACCCAAGTGCCCTAGTTCTCATTTTTTTAGTTGCTACATTTTTTTCTCATCCATGGAGGTTAAATTTTATTAAACATATTTTCATCATAAGATGATAATTTTTTTCTCCTCAATATTTTGATGTGGTTATAGCAATTGAATTTTAAAGTTATTAAACCAATCTTACATCTTTGGTTGACCTAATTTTTTTTCATTTTTTTATTTAAATTCTAGTTAGTTAACATATATGGTGGAATTGGTTTTAGTTGTAGATTTTAGTGATTCATCACTTAATATAACACCCAGTGCTCATCACAATTGCCTTCCTTAATACCCATCATCCTTTTAGCCCATCCTCTGCCCATCTCCCTCCATCAACCCTCAGTTTCTTCTCTATAGTTAAGAGTCTCTAATGATTTGTTTCCCTCTCTTATTTTTTTCATTTGCTTTGTTTCTTAAATTCCCCATATGAGTGAAATCATGAGGTTCTTGTCTTTCTCTGATGGACTTATTTCACATAGCATAATACACTCTAGCTCCCTCCATGTCGCATTCACATCATTCCAAATAGCAAGATTCCATTCTTCTGGATGGCTGAGTAATATTCCAGTGTGTGTGCATGCACGCACATGTGGGTGTGTGTGTATCATACTTCCTTTATCCATTCATCAGTCGATGGAAATTTGGGTTCTTTCCATTGTTTCATTATTGTTGATAATGCTGTTATAAATAATGGAGTGCCTGTACCCCTTTGAATCTGTATTTTTGTATCATTTAGAAAAACATCTAGTAATACAATTGCTGATTTATAGGGTAGTTCTATTTTTAACTTTTTAAGGAACCTCCATACTATGTTCCAGAGGGGTTGCTCCAGTTTGCATTCTCACCAACAGTGAAAAGGGTTCCCCTTTCTCCACATCCTCATCAACACCTAATATTTCCTGTGTTGTTAATTTTAGCCACTCTGACAGATATGAGGTGATATCTCATTGTGGTTGTAATTTGTATTTTCCTGATGATGATGAGTGATGATGAGCATCTGAATTTGTCCTCTTTGGAAAAATGTTTATTCATGTCTTCTGCCCATTTCTTAACAGGATTATTTGGTTTTCGGGTGTTAAGTTTGATACATTCCTTACAGATTTTGGATACTAACCCTTTATCAGATATGTCATTTGCAAATATCTTTTCCCATTCCATCAGCTGAATTTTAGTTTTATTGAGCTTAGTTTCCTTCACTGTGCAGAAGCTTTTAATCTCTTGATAAAGTCCCAATAATTCATTTTTGCTTTCATTTCCCTTGCTTCTGGTGATGTGTCTAGTAAGAAGTTGCTACAGTTGAGGTCAAAGAAGGTGCTGCCTATGTTCTCCTCTAGCATTTTGATGGGTTCCTTTCTCACATTTATGTCTTTCAACCATTTTGAATTTATTTTTGTGTATGATGTAAGAAAGTTGTCCAGTTTCATTCTACATGTGGCTGTCCAGTTTTCCCAACACTGTTTAAGAAACTGTCTTTTTTCCACTGGATGTTCTTTCTAGAATAGAAACATTGTTTATCATTAATTGACTATAGAGTTATGGGGGTCCTAACATTGTATTATCTTTTTTGTGTGTGCACTGATGGATTCCATTACTACTGTTTAGTTTAGGACTCTTGTATCAGTGTTCATGAGTGAAACTGGACGGTAAGTTTCCTTTGTCTTATTTCTTCATCAGCTTTTGATATCAAGGTTGTATCAGCCTTCCATAAATGGACATATAGTTGCAGTCGTTTTCTATAAATTGGAGTTAGTTGCATGGGATTGGGTTCATCTATTCCTGGGATAATTACTAGAACTTGCCTAGAAGATCATCTCAGGTTTTTTGTTTTTTGTTTTTGTTTTGTTTTTGGAGGGAAAATTTTCACTACATATTTAATTTATTTGGTGGTTATAGAACTAAGTAAATATTCTCTTTCTTTAGTCAGTTTGACTAAGTAATCTTTTTCTAGGAATTTGTCCATTTCAAATTTGTTTACATAAAGTTGTTCCTATAATCCTTAAATAATATATTTTAATAGTTTTTGGATTTATGGTTATGTCCCTTTTCCCATTTTTTATTTCCTTTATTTGTTTCTCTTCTCTTTCTGTTTGGATGAGTCCCAGGAGAAATGTGTCAATTTTATTAATTTCCCAATAATCAAACTTTAGTTTTGTAAGTTATCTCTGTAGTATCTTTTATTTTGCTGCATTCTGCTCTCTCTATATTACTAATATCAATATCAAATTTCTTTATGTTTATTCTTTATTATTTTTCTAATGTTTTAGTTAGCTCTTCTGTTTGTTGATTTTGGCTTTCCTTTGTTTTTCAAAATTAAACATTCAGTTGTGCAAATTAAACTTCTATACTTCATAGGTTTTGACATGTAGTATTTTTATTACAGTTAAACTATATTCTATTTTCCTGTAAGATTTTTATGACCCCATTCATTGTTAAAAAGTACATATTTTGTTTTTAATTTCTAATCATAAGGGATTGTTGTTACTTTTCTTACTATTTGTTTTGTCCAATAAATTGAATTATGTTTAAGGAATGTGATCTGGATAATACTAATTCTTTGAAATTTGTTGATACTTAACTTATGGTATAGCATATGTTTATTTTAAATGCTCATTATGTGCTTGAGAAAAATACATACTCTCAAATTCTGGGTGTAATTAACATTTATACAAACATTATTTTTTGCTTTTAAATCTTTAGTATCCTTTCTGACTTTTTGCTGTTCAGTATATCAATTACTCAGAGTTGAGTGCATGGAGTTCTAATTGTAGTTGAGATTACTATTGTCTTTTTCACTATTAAGTTCATTGTGGTATCTTCAACATCAATATTGTTTTCATCAAAAGCATCAGTGACTCAAAATTATTCTGAATTCCTCTCATTGCCTTGCATAATTTCACTGGCGGTAAGCATATGCTTCAAATATTCTCTTAATGAACAATTTGTGTTCCTTGTTACAAGTGAAATTATCTTCATTTCAGACAAAGGAGGAAGAAAATGAAAATCTCAATACCCAGAAATTTGAGGGTTCTTTTGTTACATAGGAACTGAAATTGAATATAGTCTCTTGTTTGTGAATGAAGCATTTGAAAATGTATACAAGAAATTGAATTGATTTGTGAAAGTCTGTGCTTTTTTGTGTTTGTAATTTGTACTGGAGGGCAAAAAACAGCCCAGATTTGTAAGATGGCAGAAAAGGTTTGTAAAAACATCAGTCTTTGATCCTCTATTGCAGCTAATTGTGATATTGGTATGCTATTTTATGACTACAACTTTGAGCTCCTTCATTCTCTCACTTTTATTTAATGTAGCACAAACTGCACAATGCTTCTGAAAGCACGCAAGTATAAAATTCTCTAGTTACTCATGCAGGTAAGTATTCTGTTCCTTGGGCTTACATGGAACCCAAGGGTGAAAAGAACAATGGTCGTTGGAGAAAAAAAAATTTTGTTGATTTACCTGTCCATATCTGCGATAAATCCTTTAAAAGAGAAAAAGAAATTTTGTTCACTTTAAAAATTCTTCTGATAAAACTTACAGGGTAGGAAAGCTTCCATGTTTATTTCTCTGCTTTCTGTTTTATACCATCTGGTTTGGGATGAGTCATCCAGTGCAGAGAAAGAAAATTTTCTTAAATCTCACCTGAGAAAGTCTTTTTGCATGACAAAATCTATAACCTTTCTACAAAATAACTAGAATTCCTGACAAAATTCCTGAGCAATGATCTAATTAATAACTCCCTAAGGAAAGTGAAAGCGACCCACTCACTTTGTATGTACTATCTAACAGTCTCAAACCAGACCTTTAAAGATACAATGATATCATGCTGTCAGATTTGTACTTACATAATAATCTTTAACTGGACATGCCTTTACTTTATTTTACATTATTTTCTGTATGTGGCCATAAGACAAAAATATTTGACTTAGTTTTATCTGGAGTCTCTTCCGTTGAGTTTATCTGGATATGTCTTCTTCACATATTTGTAATCAGTTTATCTAAAAAGTTAACAGAGTTTCTGAAGAGGGAGACATTACATGTATCTGAATAAATATAAGACCTTTGAGAATATATGGTTAACAGGCTGGACTTTTTGTTTTTTTAAGATTTTATTTATTTATTTGGGAGAGAGACAGTACAAGTGGGAGGGAAGAGCAGAAGGAGAAACAGACTCTGATGAGCAGGGAGACTGAAGCTCAGTTGGATCCTAGGACCCTGGGGGCCCAAGCCCAAGACCCTAGAATCATGACCTGAGCCAAAGGCAGATACTTAACCAATTGAGCCACCCAGGCACCCCAAAAGATTGCACCTTAAAGATGAATAAGATTTTGACATGCAGAATTGAGAATGTAATTCCAAAAAGGATAAAATTCCAAAACTGGACAAAAGTGTAGATTCTTATTCTATAATTCTTGTACCTTTTTCCCCCTCACCCTACCCCCTCTCCATTTAAAGTAAAATAGAACACTTTAACCAAGTGTGTGAAATTCCTGTCTAAATTCATGGGAGAAAATACCAATTTTAAATTATTCAAATAATTCTGATAAGCTAAGTAAATATTTAGGTATTTTAAAGCATATAATTTTTCTGTTTAAATGCACATGTTAATACACTAATTTGCTGAGAGATTGTAATTACTGATTCAATCAATACATTAATTACAAAGACAAGTACCCCAATAATCCTGTTTTAAATGTTTACTTACTATATTAAAGCTCTAAGTCTCATGTTTTCAGCAATTTATTGAAGCATTAGATGCATTTAAACATTAGCATTTATTAGAAACAGTCATTTCAAGGTTAAATTATAGAAACAGAAAAGATGTTTTTTAAATATACACACAAACCCACAAGCCAAAGGATTAATAGGGACTGACTTTTACAAGATACATCATATGAAAAGGACTCTAAATCAGATCTCTAAACACAATTTGGTGTGTCCCCTTTCCAATAAATACAAACCCTGGTAATATAGTGAAACATAGGGAAAAGGTCATATACTAGGTACAAATATATACAAGCAGCTCACTATTCCAGTGTTTTCCTCTCCTCTCATTGAAAAACTTAAAGCCTTAAAACCAGTACAGCTGAGATAGGTACTAAGTTACACAATCCTCCTTTTTTTCTTTTCTTACAAAACCGTTTCTAATGTTGGTGAGCTGTTTTTGCTGTAATTGGACAAGTTAAATAGGAGAGGGATTCTAGCTACCAACTACAGGAGCTGGCTCCAGCCCATTAAACTGTGAACCACAAAAACGTTTTACCAAAGGTGACTTTTTCTTCAGGGGCCATTATTTTGGAAGCATTTTCTTGGTACCAAATGCATATCTGAACATGCAAGTCCAAATATGCTAACAGATGTTTCTGAAGCAAGAGCGTTATAAAACCAGATTTTCACTTAAGCTAGGAATATTTCTCCATCCTATTTTAAATAAACTTCCAATTTTACAGTAGTTTTAGATTTACAGAAAATTGCTAAAATAGTACAGAGGGAGTCCCTATACCACATCCTGTTGTCCCTAATAAACACCTTACATTAATTAGTATATTTGTTACAACTGATGAACCAATATTGATAATGTTGAAGGTAGAGTATGTAAATAAATTCATTGAAATCCTTCTGGCCAAGAGATTTGTCTCTTTACCTTCAGTTATTTATTTAAGCACACATTTATTTATCACTTATATCATTGTTTACTTATATCAGTATGGACTCATAGATATTTACTTTATATTTTGAATTTTGATCAAATACTAATTTATTTATTTCATTGTTGGAACTGGTGAAGAATAGTTGGAAGGCAGGCAGGCAAGGGCAAGGGGCCCCCCACAGTAAGAGGAAACCAGACTTAAAAGCATTTTACACCACCTTGAAAGGAGCCCTCCACCTTTTTCCATGTGGGAAAAAACTGATTGGATGAGGTGCAGGGAGGGTTGATCAGATTAAAACAGCCTGCCAACAAGTTCATAAAACCCCCTAGACTTAGAAATCCTGGTGACGAACCTGTTGGGTCCCCTCCCTCTTTGGGAGCTTTGTGGTATGATCACTTTGCTACTATAAACCCTGCTTTGTTGCCCACCACTCTGTCTGGTCTACCTCTTGGTTCTTAGAAGCATTTTGACAGAGAACCACAGACATCGACAGAGAAGAAACCCTGTAACAGAACTATTCTGGCTGTGGCTCTTAGGGGTCCTTCCAGCTGGTTTCTGTGTCCTTTTGACATAATCCCATCACTGTGATTTTTGGGTTTTTTTGTTTTTGTTTTTGTCTTTCTTTTTGTTTTGCATTACTTTCTGGCACAAAATGCTCTAGGCCCATCATGTACATCTACTACCAAAATTCTGAAATCAGCCATTTCTCCATAGAACTCCATTTTTTTTATAGACTTAGTTATTCTGGTTTCTATGAGAATAGAATTGGTTGCTTTCAGGTAGGCTCTCTCAGCTGACTGAATGAGGAAATATAAGTGTGCATAATATATGTGTATATAAATATAATTTATATATAATCCACATATCTATAAGTATTTCCATATGGCACCATTAGTACCTATATTAAACTAAATATGAGTTCATACTTATGTCTCCAAGTATAATCCATTACCACATGATTATTTTAGCCTTTCTACCTTGCTTATCTCTAACTTCCCACTCCAATAGTGAGAAACTGGGCTCCCACCACCCACCAGTTAGTTGTCCTGTTCATTTTCAGTATACATGTAAAGTGGTTTCAGAACTGTTAACCATGTTCTCATGGGAAACTACCTTATCATCTAGAATACAGTGCTTATGTGCAGTTTCTTTCGCCTTTAGTCTTAACAGGTTCTACTCATGTCTAAAGTTAGTTAGACCAGAACCTTTTGCCCTCTTCCCCTTAAGTAAGATTATTTCATACATTTGTAACTGTGAAAGTATTTTGTCATACTCTGTATTCCATTCTGAGATTCTCCCAATCTTCTAAATTATGTGTAATTTACATATATTAAGGTTCACTTTTTGTGCTGTAAAGTTTTGGGTACTTAACCAAATTCATAGTGTCATGCATCCACTATTACAGTATCCTACAGAATATGCCCTAAAAATATCTCTTGCACTTCGCTTCTTGAATATCTCCTTTCATGATTTTTTTTCAAATAAATTTATTTTGGCTTACAACCTTCTAGTTAAAAAGCAATTTTATGTGCAAAAGACATTTTTCAAGCTAATATAATTTGCAGAAGAGCCTGAAAATATGGTATTCTTCCTCTGAAGAGTCAGGGTCTGAGTAGGTCAAGTCCAAGGATATTGTACAATTGAAAGAAAAGGAAAACATGAGAACACCCACAATAAACATCATCCCTTTAATAATTTGTCTTAAGGTATTATCTGTATTGCTTCAATTTGAAAAGAGCTAGATCTATTCACTCAATAAAAGTTTACTGAGAACCTATCATTGGTGAGATACCCTATTAGGCTATAGGGAATCAAATCATGGCTAATGCACATTGTCTGCTTTGAAAGAATTTCAACTCAAAGCTCTTTATCCTCAGATTTTCATTACCTTCCAGAGATGTTCAAAGAATGGAGAGTTTGATAGCAATGAAGGTGTAAATTTAAATGCTTACCCTGGCATTTGTTAAGTCATTGACTCTGTGATCTTGGACAAATGACTTACTGTGTTTATTCGTTTGTTGTTTTTGTTGTGTGTTTCCTCATCTATAGAATAAGATTAAAACACTCACCTTATAGAATTGTTGGAGGAGACTATATGAGCTTGTATCCTGAAAAGCTTCTGACACATCATGATT
This sequence comes from Spilogale gracilis, assembly GCA_004023965.1. NCBI lineage: Eukaryota > Metazoa > Chordata > Mammalia > Carnivora > Mephitidae > Spilogale > Spilogale gracilis. Next base: position 99,453 of record PITA01004997.1, on the reverse strand, counting down.
ACTCAGTATGCGATATTCTAGTGGAATAGGACCCATTAACACTTCTTTTTAAAAAAGCAGCAGCTGTTTTACTCTCCCTCTCTCTCCTTTATCAGATTTGATCATGGAATTGTCAAAAGGGTGAGGAGATTGCCTTGTGAGATGCAAGCCTCTCTCTAAGAAATCATCAAGGTCACTTTTTAAAACCAAACTCCTGCTCCCCAGCACAGATCTACTGCACCAGATTTTCCAGTGTGAGGAATCAGACTTGGAAAACCTATTGTCTGTATTAACAAGCATAGAAAGTAATTCTTACCACGGAAGGTAGGGAAACAGTGGCAGCCCCTGACTAGATTACATTGATTGTTGAGATGAGTTATGCCCAAGATTTTACAAAAGGAAATCGTAAGGAAGTGTGGTGTAGTGGTGTAGTGGTGGCGTAGTGATAATGTCAATAAAACATGATGCTGTTGGTGGTAATAGCAGTAATGTTTATTGAGTACTTGATTATGTGCCTGGCTCTGAGCTGAACCCTTTATAGGTATTATTCAACTGTATCCTAATAACATCTCTATGAAGTAGACTCTGTTACTTTTTTCATTCTACACATGAGCAAATGGTCCTTAGACAAATTCATGAACTGATCCAAAACCATCACTAGTAAATAGTTAAAACCTGTTTTTCCTGGCTTCAGAGCCATTTCTCTCCATCAAAACAAAACAAAAAAATTATGGACAAAATGTTGAAGACTGGAGACTCAGGAGCCAGGTCAAGATTTAATCTTGTCTACATACTCAACTAGATTATTAAGAGTTCAAGTATCTGATAAAAGAATCATTTTTGGTCAGTCATTTCACATGCTTCAGTTTCCCTGTATATAAAATAAATGGGAATTCTAACATTCTCTGTTTCCCACACTTGCCTGCCCTTGTCCCATTATTTGTTTGTTTCAGCTATGATTTGTGAGGCAGTTTTTTATTAGAGGAAAAAAAACCTCTGCAATATTTACTTTGATTTTCACAACACAAACCTTCCCAGTAAATCATTCTAATAGTCATTCAATAGGAGAAAGAAATTCTGACTCTAAAGATATACAGACTTTTACCAAATAAGATTTTAAATCTAAGCTATCCCCCTTTCTGCCCAAATTCTATAGTAGCCATATTTAGTAAAGAGTCAGTATGACTGTGAAGTACTTGTATCACAGAATTATCTCTTCCACCAAAGCAAATACTTCTTGAACAGAGGCTACTATAAAGCAGTGGAAAACAGAAATAGTCCATGGTCAGTGTCTTTAAACTGCTCATCTGCTGGGAAACCAGTAAGGTAGCTGTGTCAAATGTGACAATAAAGACAAAGAGTGCCCTGAGAGAAATGGGACCCTGGGTCTCTGGAGAGATTTCTGGATTTCTGGAAAGAGGAGCTGCACTGCTATTGGCCTCAAATATATAGAGGAATTTTGATAAATGGGGTTATATCATATGGGAGGGTAGTCTACAGAGCAGTGTAAGCCAAGGCATGGATGTGAGGAATTATAGGACACACATAATGTAAAGTAGTGATCTCAGATGGCTGGACACCAATAACTGTGAGAGTAGAGTGGAAGAAAAATGTAGGAAAGGCAGCTTGAGGTGAATTGAGGTTTTGTTCTGAGTGTGATGCAGAGGAATGATTATGTTGTTGTGGCAGGTTTAGCAAAAAAAAAAAAAAAAAAAAAAAAGTAACAAATTCCAGGCTGTGTTTCAGTAAACCAAAGTATGGCAGCAGTGTATATGGAAGATGACTTTGGGGGATGACCATAAATAAGGACATTATTTAGGAAGTTTTTACTGAAGTTCTGAGATAGGACCTAATGGTTTGACTAATGGGAATGGCAAAGTAGAGGGCAGGGAAAGAGGAAAGGATGGGAGGGTTCACGGTAGGGTGCCCAAGCTGGCCTCCCCCTGCAGAGGAGAAAGTGACAGCCCTGAAAACTCCAAGTCTGTACTCGGCAATGTTACAGTACTTCATTAGTCCTGCCTCCTCACCCAGCAACCACTCAATAAACAAAGATTTCTTTAGCAGAAAGAGGACAGAATTTCAGTTCAGCAAACTTGGGCTGGTACCTTAGTTCACCCACTTACAGTTATGTGAACCTTGGCAGGTCACATAATCCTGCTGAGACTGTTTTCTATTTTAATGTGTTGCTCCTATTTTAGTGGGTTTTCTTTAGGAGGAAAATGATTTATATATAGTGGCATATAGTACGTGTTCCAATAAAGGGTACTTCTTGTTAACTGTATCATAGGTTTTCCCTTGGAATAGAAAGTGTGGTAGAGACCTTGGAAGACAAAATACAGAATCTTGTCCATGGTACAATTTTATTCTGTCTCCTTTTACTTTCAACTAAAATAAGACAAAATCATTTTTTTGCTCTCCTGCTTATACATATTTACATCATATTTGCCAAATATCCTTTATTGAGAAATCAATTTTTCATAGCTTACTTGTATTGTTTTCCAAATGAGAGAATAGTTTTATAGACATTTGGATAAGCGTTAAAATAAAACATGTTCTCCTTACTTCAAGGTTTGATTCACCATGACAACCAATACTTTCTATTACACACCGGCAGACTTCTTCTAACCTCCATTTGCCATTATACTTCTTGAAAAGAACTTGATAACACAGCTCTATACATTTTAATAGCTACATTTTAAATACACAGCTCCTGAGACACTGCTTGCCCCTTTTGTCCACTGGCAAGAACAAAGCTCAGAAATAATAACAAATGTGTGGCATTTATTGAATGCTTGGAATATGCTCTGAATTTTACTGAGGTGTTATATGATTAATCATCAAAAAATTCTAACAATAAGCAAGTAACAAAAGTTAATGGCTAGTGATATTATAGTTGCCACTCTTTGTGGCCTTATTGCAGACCCTCATTTGTTAGGGTTTTCTTTTCATGAACCTCTGTTTTTCTAAGAAGTTTCCCTTTTATCTTCTGCTCTTCCTCTTCTTTACCCAGCCTTAATGATGTAAAAAAGCCTGGCCAAGCTGTTTTCATGTTTTATGGACTAAATTATGTCCCCTGTCAAAGGATATATTAACCTATATCAAAGTATTAACCTCCAATGTAGCTATATTCAGAGACAGAGCTTTTAAAGAGGTGATTAAGGTTAACTGAGTTCATATGATGGGGTCCTCATCCAACGTGGCTGGTGTCCCTATAAGAAGAAGAGACATCAGGGATGTGTGTGCAAGAAGAAAGGCCATAAAGAGGCACAGCAAAAAAGTGGCCAACTCCAAACCAAAGAGAGAGGCCTCAGAAGAGCCAAAATTGCTAAAACCTTGATATTAGACTTCAAGCCTTCAGAACTGTGAGGAATAAATTTTTGTTGTTTAAGCCACCTAGTCATTGTACTTTTTTATGGCAGCCCTAACAAATAAATATACCATCTGACCATAGGATTTTTCTATTTTATTTTACTTCTAAAAATCTTCAACTTCAAGGGCCCTGGCTATAAAGTAATTTTAAATGAATTTGTGTCATTTTTCTATTTGTACTCAATTTCAAAATATTTTCTAATTTTCATTGTGACTTCTTTGACCAATAGACTAGTAAGGAGTATGCTACTTAATAGGTGGACATTTGGGAATAATCTAACTATTTTTCTGTTGACTTCTATAATTCTACTGTGGTAAGAGAACATATACTCTACAATTTCAACATTTTGAAATATATTGTTTTTGGCCTAGACAAATGTCTATTTTTGTAAGTGGTCCATACGCACTCAAAAATAATTTGTATTCTGTACTTGTTGAGTGTTATGTTTTTGTAAGCATTAATTCTATACTAACTGATTTTTTTGTCTGCTTTTTAAATCACTTACTAGAAGAGGTATATCTTTTTCACGTTTAATGCCAAGCATTCAAAGATCTTATTTTTACAATGTAGCTCTTATAAACAGATATACTTGTTGGTTTTGCTGTTTGTTTTAGTAAGTCAACAAACTGTCTTTTATTTTGACTGCTATATCCATTTACATATAATGTAATTATTGGTATAATTTGATTTAAGCCTACTATCTTGGTATTCATTTTCTTTTATTCATTTTTTCCTGTTCCTTTTGTTTTTCATTTTTTTCTTTCTGTTCTACATTTTTTATGAAGTTTTTTTTATTCCATATTATTTTAACATTTCATATGATTTTATTTCTTCCTTTATTCCATATTATTTTAACATTTCATATGATTTTATTTCTTCCATTAGCTTTTTGGTTAAACTGTTTTGTCTTATTATTTTAGTGGTCACTCTGGAGATTACAATAGATAGCCTGAACTTAAATATTCTACCTTAAATTACTGGTACTTCTCAAGTATTATAGGAAACTTACCACAATTTAATTTTTTTACCTCTTTCCAACCTCTGAGCTACTATTTTTATGTATTTTATTCCTACTACAAATGTCCTATTGACTATACAAAAGCAAAAGTGAGGAATTAAGGCACACCATTATAGAAAATTACCAAAGCACACAAGAAGACAATAGAGAAAGAATAAATAAAAGAACTACAAAATGGTAGAAACAATTAACAAAACATCAATAAGACCTTATCTATTAGCAATTCATTTAAATGTAAATGAATTAAATTCTCCAATCAAAAAACATACAATGGTTAAATGGATAAAAAGAAGACTCCACTACATGTTGCCTATATAAGACTCATTTCAGATTTAACAACACATATAGGATGAGTGAAGAGATGAAAAAAGTGATCCCATGGAATGGAAATCAAGAGAGAACAGAAAAAACTTTATCATACAAAAGCAATTTAAAGTAAAAAGCTATACTAAGTGACAAAGAAAATCATTGTATAATGATAAAGGAGTAAATTCATCAAAAAGATATAAAGATTGTAAGTATGTATGCTCCCAATATTAGAGTACCTAAATATATAAAGCTAATATTAACAAATCTAAAGGGAGAAATAGACAAAGATACAGTAACAGTAGAGAACTTTAATACACCACTTTCAACAACAGATAAAGTATCTAGACAAAATTAGTAAGGAATTATTGGATTTGAACTATATTTTAGACCAAAAGGACCTAACCAACACACAGAAGAGTCCATCTAAGGGGCAGAATACACATTTTCCCAAGCGCTTGTGGAACATTCTAAGAAATAGGGTTTTTTTTTAGGTAACAAAACAAGTATTCACAAATCAAAGAAGACTGAAATTGTCTCAAGTATCTTTTCCAACCACATCATATACAACTAGAAATCAGTATCAGAAGAAAAACTGGAAAAGTCACAAATAGATGAAAATTAAACATCACACTCGTAAATACTCAAAGAAGAAATAGGAAATTTAAAAATATTTTGAGACCAATGAAAATGAAAACACAATATAAGAGATGAAATACGACTTTGTTTCCTGAACCTCTTATGGGATGCAGCAAAGCATTTCTAAGAGGAAAGTTTATAGTGGTAACTACTTATTTTAAGAAAAAAGAAATATCCCAAATAAACAACCTATCTCAAATGAATACCTTAAAGAACTAGTAAAAGAGCAAACTAAGCTCCAAGTTAGCAGAAGGAAAGAAATAACAAAGTCAAGACTTTAAATAAAGAAAATAGATACCAAGAAAACAATATAAAAGATTAAACTAAGATGTATTTTTAAAACATAAACAAAATTGACAAATGTTTAGCTAGACTAACCTGGAAAAATACAAGAAAAAATTCAGATAAAATCAGAAATGAAAGAGGAGACATTGCCACTAATACTGTAGGAATACTAAAAATCATGTGCCTTCTCTGAACAATTATAGGCTAACAAATTGGATAAACTAGACAAAATGAATAAATATCTGGAAAAAAACAACCGACCAAGTCTGAATCACAAAGAAAAAGAAGATCTAAGCAGACCAATAACAAGTAGTATGATTGAATCAGTTAAAAAAAAAAAAAAAAAAAAGTCCCAGTAAGGAGATCCCTGGACCAGATGATTTCACTGGTGAATTCTAACAAACATTTAAAATAGAATTAACATCAATCCTTCTCAAATTCTTCCAAAAAATGAAAAAGGTAATTTTTCCAAATTCATTTTAGGAGACCAGCATTACCCTAAGTGAGGCAAGGACACTATAGAAACAAAAAAGAAAAAGAAAATTACACCCCATATTTCTGATGATCCTAGATGCAAAAATCCTTAACAAAGTAATAGCAAACTGAATTCAATAGCACGTTTAAAGGATCTTAAACCATGATCAAGAGAGACTCATCCCTGGGAAGCAAACATCACTCAACATACACAAATCAATAAATATGATATACCACATTTGGGGTGTCTGGGTGGCTCAGTTGGTTAAGCGACTGCCTTCAGCTCAGGTCATGATCCCGGAGACCCAGAATCAAGTCCCACTTTGGGCTCCCTGCTAGGCAGGAAGCCTGCTTCTCCCTCTCTCACTCCCCTGCGTGTTCCCTTTCTGGCTGTGTTTCTCTCTGTCAAATAAATAAAATATTTTAAAAAATATATATGATTTTCCCAAATCTGAGGAATGAAACGAATGTTCATGTCCTAGAAGCAGAGAGGACACCCCCCAAGATCAATGAGACCAGAAAAACTTCCAGACACATAATAGTAAGATTCTTGAATCATAAAACCAAAGAATATGTCTTAAGGGAGGCTAGGAGAAAGCGATCCCTTACCTATAGAGGGAGGACCATCAGAATAATGTCATACCTTTCCACAGAAACCTGGCAAGCCAGAAAGGGCTGGCAAGACATATTCAGGAAGTTACATGACAAAAATATGCAACCAAGGATAATGTATCCAGCAAGGTTGACTTTCAAAATGGAAGGAGAAATAAAGAGCTTCCAAGACCGCCAAGGTCAAAAAGATTATGCAACCACCAAGCCAGTACTACAAGAAATACTAAGAGGGGTTCTTTAGAGGAGAAACGAACCCAAGAGTGACACAAAACAGTAATATACAGAGGTAACTTATAGAAACATGAACTCCATAGGCAACATGATGTCAATACAAACATATCTATCAATAATCACCCTCAATGTGAACGGCCTAAACGCTCCAATAAAAAGATACAGGGTTGCAGACTGGATAAAACGACAGGACCCATCCATATGCTGTCTACAAGAGACTCATCTTGAATCGAAAGACACTTCCAGATTGAAAGTGAGGGGATGGAAGACCATCTTTCACGCCAATGGACCCCAAAAGAAAGCCGGGGTAGCGATTCTCATATCAGACAAATTGGATT
>PITA01004997.1:0-92101 GCA_004023965.1 Spilogale gracilis | reverse complement strand
GCAAAATAAAGAATCATATTCATGCAAACACACTAATTGTAGGAGATCTTAACACACCACTCTCAGCAATGGACAGATCATCTAAACAGAAAATCAGCAAAGAATCAAGAGCCTTGAATGACACATTGGACCAGCTGGACCTTATAGATATATTCAGAACATTTCACCCTAAAACAGCAGAATACTCATTCTTGAGTGCACATGGAACTTTCTCCAGAATAGACCACATACTAGGTCGCAAATCAGGGCTCAACCGATACCAGAAGATTGAAATCATTCCCTGCATATTCTCTGACCACAATGCCGTGAAACTGGAACTCAATCACCATAAAAAGTTCAGGAGAAAATCAAACACTTGGAAGCTAAAGACGAGCCTACTCAGGAATATGTGGATCAACCAAGAAATCAAAGAAGAACTGAAATACTTCATGGAAACCAATGAGAATGAAGATACATCGATCCAAAACCTATGGGATACAGCAAAGGCCATCCTAAGGGGGAAATTCATAGCCATCCAAGCCTCACTCAAAAAAATACCACATTAATAGAAAGATAAAAATCACATGATTATAGATCCAAAAAAGTATCTGACAAAATTCAACATGATTTAAAACTCTTAAAAAAATTTGGTATAGAAGGAAGTTACCACAACATAATACAGACCATATATGCTAAACCTGCAGATAACATTATACTAAGTGGTGAATGATTGAAAGCTTTTCCTCTAAGTTCAGGAAAAAGGTAAGTGTGCCCACTCTCATCACTCATATTCAGCATAGTTCTTGAAGTCCTAGCCAGAGCAAAAAGGCAAGAAAAAGAAATAGAAAGCATTCCTAAGAAAGGAAGAGATAAAATTGTATTTGTAGGTGATATGATTTTATATATAGAAATCCCTAAAGACTTCACCAAAAAATTGGTAGAACTAATATACAAATTCAGTAGAGTTGTGGGATACAAAATCAACATACAAAAATCAGTGGTATTTCTACGTGCCAACAGTGAGTTATCAAAAAATTCATTAAGAAAACAATACCATTTATAATAATATCAAATAGAATAAAATATAAATAAATTTAACCAAAAAGGTTATATAAATGTTTCCATATACTGAAAACTTTATATTGATTAACAAAATTGAAGAAGACATAAATGGAGACATATTATATGTTTATGGATTAAAATAATTAATATTGTTAAAATGTACATACTACCCAAAAGTAATCTACAGATTCACTGCAATTCCTATCAAAATTCCTATGGTATTTTTCACAACAATTGCACAGACAATCCTGAAATTTGTATGGAACTGCAAACAACCCTGAGTAGCTAAAGCAGCATTTAGCAAAAACAAAGCTGGAGTGATCATACTTCATAATTTCAAGGCATATTATAAAGCTATAGTAATCAAAACACAGTGGTACTGAGGTGCTTCAGTGGCTCAGCAGGTTAGGATTCTAACTCTTGATTTTGGCTCAGGTAGTGATATCAGAGTCATGAGACTGAAACCCCATGTTGGGCTCTGCACTGGGCATGGAGCCCACTTAAGTTTCTCTCCCTCCCTCTTTCTCTGCCCTCCCCTCCTGCTGCTTGAGCTCTTTCTCTTTCTAAAACAAAACAAAACAAAAAACCAGTTTGGTACTGGTGTAAAAACATACACACTGACAAATGGAACAGAATGGAGCCCTCAAATAAGCCATGCATGTATGGTCAACTAATCTTTTCCAAGGGCACTAATAATATTCAGTGGGGAAAGAGTAATCTCTTAAATGAATGAAAGTGGGAAAACTGAATAGCCATATAAAAAAAAAAAAAACTGGGCCCCCATCTTATATCACTCAGAAATTAACCCAAAGTGGATTTCAGACAAACATAAGACCTGAAATCAAAAACCACCTAGAAGAAAACATAGGGAAAAGTCTCCTTGACACTGATCCTGGTAATGAATTTTTGGATCTGACACCAAAAGTACAATCAACAAAAGCAAATATTAATAAGTGGGACTGTATCAAACTAAAAAGCTCTGCACAACAAAAGAAACTATTAACAAAATAAAAAGGCAACCTATGGAGTGGGGAGAACTATTTTCAAATCATATATCTGAAAAGGGGTTAATGTCTAAAATATATAAAGTAGTCATAAAACTCAACAGCAAAAAAATAAAATAAATATGAAGTCCAATTTAAAAATAGAGGATAGAAATTTTCCAAAGAAGGCAAACAAATGGCCAACAGGTACATGAAAAAGATGCTCAATATTGCTAATCATCAGGAAAATACTAATCAAAACCACAATGAAACAAATATAAGCTTACATTTGTGAAAATGGCTATCCTCAAAAAGATAACAAACGTTGAGGATATAGAGAAAATGGAACATTAGTTGGTAGAATGGAGAACAGTATGGAGTGTTCTCAAAGAATTAAAAATCAAAGTATCATGGTGCCTGGGTAGCTCAGTTAGTTAAGCTTCCAACTCATGATTTTGGTTCATATCATGATCTCAGGGTTGTGAGACTGAGTCCCATGTCAGGCACCTTGCTCAGTGAGGAGTCTTCTTGAGATTCTTTCTTTTCCTCTACCCTTGTTCCACTCACACAGTCTCTCTCTCTCTCTCTCTCTCAAATAAATAAATCTTTAAAAAGAAATCAAAGTATCATGTAATCCAGCAATCCCCCTTTGGGGTATATATCCAAGAGAAATGAAATCAGTATTTTGAAGAGATATCTGCATCCTGTATTCATCAAATCATTATTCATAATAGCCAAGATCTGAAAACACCCTAAGTGTCCATAGTTGTATGAATGCATAAAGAAAACGTAAAATACATGCACATAATGGAATATCTTTTAAAAAGGAGGAAATCCTATTTGTAACAACTTGGATTAACCCAGAGGACATTATGCTTAGTGAAATAAACCAGACACATTGGTAGAAAGACCAATACTGCAAGATTTCTCCTATATGTGGAATCTACAAACACCAAAATAATAGTAACAGAGATTAGAATAGTGGTTACCAGTGAGTGGAGGCAGAAGGAGGGTTAGAGAGATGTTGCTCAAACAGTACAAACTTTTGGTTATATGAATAAATCCTAGAGATCCAAGTAAAGTGTGGTGACTATAGTTAATAATACTGTATTGTATACTTGAAATTTTCTAGAAGAGTAGATCTCAAGTACTCTTACCACAAAAAAAAAAAAAAAAGAATAAAGAAGAGAGAGAGAAAGGGAAGGAAGAAAGGAAGGAAGGAAGGAAGGGAGGTAGGAAGGAAGGAAGGTAGGAAGGAAGGAAATTTGTGAGATGATGAGTATGTTAATTAGCCTGATTGTGGTAGTCATTTCATAGCATAAACACATATCAAAACATTGCCTTGCACTCTTTAAATATTTTGTTGTTGTTGTTTGGGGGCACCTGATGGCTTAATTCATTAAGTGTCCAACTCTTGATTTCAGCTCAGGTTTTTATCTCAAGATTGTGAGCTCAAGCCCCATACTGGGCTCTGTGTGCAAGGGAGAGTCTCCTTGAGATGCTCTCCCTTTCCTTTTCCCCTTTCCCTATTCATGCACTATTTCTCTCTCTCTCAAATAAATAAATGAAATCTTTCAAAATTTTTTTGTTTGTTTGTTCACTATGCCTCAGTAAAGCTGGGGGGGTGGGGAGCAAGTTGGGCAGAATTGCCATGGTGTCAATACCAAGTATGGGATTAGAAGTGTTCTAGATTTCACATTGCCACAACAGCAACTATAGCTTTCTGAAACTCCATGGGTTTCTCTTCCTCCTACAAGTGCCCCTTTGGTAATAGCAAGCTAGACTGACAGCCTACTCCCAGACTTGGCAAATGTCTCCAGGAAAAAATCTCAGCCTACCTAGAAGGGTCTGTTCCCCCTCAGGAATTTTACTTATCTACCTTTGCGACTAGACATTTTCTAATGTTTTTTAAATATTTCTAAATTTTGATTCTGTTATATATAGTTGCTCCATAGAAGCAACAGCTTCTTACTACTTATTTACCCTGCTTGGAAATAAAATTTCTACAATGAATTTGAGGTAGGAAATTTCTCCACAACTTTCCCCTCATCCCTTCACCAGCTCTCCATCTTGAAAATCATACTGAGTCCTTAACTAAATATCAGATACTGTACTAGCTTCAAGGGATACAAACATGTGTAATACATACATGGTCCTTGCCATTATAGAGCTTAAAATTGAGTGGGAGAATGATATTTTAAAAAAAAATCAGCATACAATTTAAAAAGTAAGTGCTATAGGGAAGAGCATGAAGTAAAAACAACTGTTGATTCACATTGCAGGGTCAGGTTAATCCTTTCTGAGGCAACAATTAAATTGAGACCTCAAAAATAAGAAATTATTCCAGAAAAGAGGGGAAACAAGATCATTTCAAGGGAAGAAATATTATATGCAATATTGTGAAGTGGGAAAGTATGATATTATGATTTTAATAAGACATATATAAATCTTTGGTGCCTGGGTGGTTCAGTGGGTTAAAGACTCTGCCTTTGGCTCAGGTGGTGATCTCAGGGTCTGGGCATGGAGGCCTGCATCGGGCTCTCTCCTAGGCAGGAGGCCTGTTTCCTCCTCCTTCTCTGCTTGCCTCTCTGCCTACTTGTGACCTGTCTCTGTCAAATAAATAAATAAAATATTTTTTTAAAAAGATATATATAAATCTTATGCAAGAATTCAAACATGTGGAAGTTAAAGAGCATCCTACTAAAGAATGACTGGGTCAGCTAAGAAGTTAAGGAAGAACTTAAACAATTCATGGAAACTAATGAGATTGAAAACCCATCAGTCCAGAACCTATGGGATACTGCAAAGGCTGTTAGGCTGTCCTTTCAGCAATGTGGCAGGATACAAATCAAAATCACAATGAGATACCACACCAGTTAAGAAGGCAAAAATTAACAAGATAGGAAACAACAATTGTTGGCGAAGATGTGGAGAAAGGGGAATCCTCTTACACTGTTGGGGTGGGAATGCAAGCTGGTACAGCCACTCTGGAAAGGTTCCTCGAGATGTTAAAAAGAGAACTACCCTATGAGCCAGCAATGGCACGACTAGGCATTTACCCCAAAAATACAGGTGTAGTTTGAAGAAGGGCACGTGTACTCCAGTGTTCCTAGTAGCAATGTCCAAATAGCCAAGCTGTGGAAGGAGCTGAGAGGCCCTTCAACAGATAAATGGATAAAAAAGATGTGGTTCCTATATACAATGAAATATTACTCAGCTATTTGAAGGAATGAATACCTACCATTTGCATCAACATGGATGGGACTGGAGGGGATTATGCAGTCAAATAAGTCAAGCTGAGAAGCACCATTATCATGTGGTTTCACTCATGTGGAATATAAGGAATAACACAGAGAATCATAGGGGAAGGGATGGAAAACTGAAGGGTGAGAAATTGGAGAGGGAGATGAACCACAAGAGACTATGGACTCAGAAACAAACTGAAGGTTTTATGGGGGTGGGGGGATAGGGTCACAGGGTGATGGGCATTAGGGAGCGCACATTTTGTGATGAGCACTGGGTATTACAGGCAACTAATGAACCATTGAACACTACATGAAAAACTAATGATGTACTATACAGTGGCTAACTGAACGTAATAAAGAGTGGATAAAAAGGTTATCTGCAAAAAAAAGATATTTAAATCTTATACACGCATATGTATATGCACATGTATATATATGCATTTATTTGATCTTCCTGTTTCTGACACAGAGCTACCAAAACCATTGGATTTCTCATGATAGGAGCAGTCATGGTGTTTTTTGTTGTGTTAATGAGGTGATTTATAGAAGGTATCTAAGGATGGGGGCTGGATAACAGGAAAACTTACATGATTAGAGGTTGCAACTTTCAGTCCTACCCTCTGACCTCTACGGAGGGGAGAGGGATGGCAATTGAGTTCAATCACCAATGGCTAACAAGTAAATCAATCATGGCTGTATAATGAAGCCTCCATAAAAACTAAAAAGTTTGGGAAGAAATCCAAGTTGGTGAACCATGGAGTCTAGGGAGAGTGGTGCATTCAGAGAGCCATGGGCAGTCCATTCCCTCTCCTCTTCTTTGTGTTATGGGTCTCATCTACCTGGCTCTCCCTGAGTTATATACTTTCATAACAAACCGGTAATCTAGTAAGTGCAGTGTTTTTCAGAGTATTGTGGAACTTCTAATCTAGGGCTGGTTTGTCAGAAGGACAGGTAACAAATTGGGCTTGTGTCTGGCATCTGAAGGAAGTTGAGGGGGGTCTGATGGGACTGAGACCTTGGATTGTGGGGACCTGATGCTACCTCAGGTAAGTAGTGTCATCCCTGAGTTAAATTGTAGGATACCTAGATGGTGTCAAGAAGCACTGCGTGGTTTGGGGGAGAAAAAACCCATTATTTGGTGACTAGAAGTGTTTTGTGTGAGCAGTAGGGAGATGCAAGAGATGGAAGATGGACTTTCTGTCATACAGAAAGATAAAGTTTTTATCAAGTATTTGAAAACCTGCAAGACTGAGTGAGGAGTGTGTTATGAACGGAGGTAGGGGAGGAGGCCAGGTGACACAGTAAAATGCCAATTTGCTTTGTGGAGATTGAGTTGGAAGAGAGGAAAACTGAACACAAGGTGATGGTTAGGAGGCTATTGAAAGTGACCATGTGAAAAATGACAAGCATTTGGATTAAGGTGGTAACTGTAGAGGTAGATAACTGGTTGGATTTGAGATCTATTTTAAAGGTAGAATTGGTAGGACTTAGTGGTAGAACAAACAGGGATCTGGGAGAAAAGGAAGTATCAGAAGTTTTGGCTTAAAAAATATAAAGCTTATATTTTGTTTATACATATTTTATACAAAATAGTTCACATGTATTATATGATTTTGATTCTTACAATAACACAGTGGGATTGACATTATTATCCCCTTTACAGATAAAGAAGGCTCAAAAGAACCAAGTGGATGGTTCATTGTTAACCCAGTAATTAATCCACAACTGAGACCAGAACCAAATTCTGCAATACTCCTCCAGGGCTTTTTTTCTCTTGATAGCTTTATTCCCTCAATATGAGTTTGAGAAGTACAAGAGAGGACTTTGGTGGAGATTATCAGAAAGTTGGTGTTTCTGCCATGTCCTCAGTCACTACAAAAATCCGAGTCAAACCCATCACCAAGAAAGTAAAGCTAATGATCTGGAATCAATAATAGTAGTATTAGATGAAGTTTATTCACAAAATCAAACCTTTAACATATAATCTAATTTAATTGTCATAATAATCCTTTGGAATAGGTACTAACATTAACCCATTTTAGAGTTGAGGAAAACGAAGCACAGAAAGACTAAATAATTTGCCTGAGATGACAGAACTACTAATTAGCCAGGCCAAGATATGCCACAGTCTACACTATGCTGCCCATTATCAATTTCAGAAGAAAATTCTAATAGCAAGAAAAATAAATTCAGACTCAAAAGAACAGCCAGCTTTCTCTCTGACTCTCTAGCCTTCAGTCCATTCCTGGCCCCTCAACCCCCACATCCCTCCTGTTCTCACTTTCTGCCTGTAAAATGAAAGGATTTTATTGTACTATATTTAGGGCTCCTTCTGATTCCTAATATTTTGGTTAGTTTTTTTTTTTTTAATCTGCTTGTAGATAATCATATTTTCAAGATTTGTTGATATGGTTTGTATTACCACCAGTCAATTCCCTCACTTTCCATCCCCACCCAATTTTCTCTTCAGGCTTGGAAACCTCACACTACCCCCAGAGCCCCAAGTTTCTTAGACCTTTCTCAGCTGGCTTCCAGGGTGCTCAGTTGTTGATAGCTTGGCAATTAACTCATCCTGCTAGCACACTCCCTGTGTTAAAGTGCTAAATTACAGAGGGTGTTTATCATCTGTCAGGTTGACAGCCTCCTGCTGTCAGCTTTGATTTGCTAAGTACCTGCAAAAGATTTGGTGACTGGAACACCTGGTATGAAGAGCAACTACTCTGAGAAGCAGCAGGCAGCATCTCAAGAGGATCCTGTGTGCCCTCACTATGCCCCTCTCCACCCCCTCTGCTTTTCAGAAACTAGAGGAAAGGTAAGCATAGGAATGAACCAAGACAGACGCTAGTCTGGACTGATATGGTTAAGCTTCTGCCCTGGCTGATGCTATAATGATAATGATGGGTAATTATGGTATCCTTATTACTATGTACCTGGATCTATGGATCTTGCCAAATACATCACCTGCACAAACTTATTTAATCTGTTCAACAATACTAGGAGTTTAACTAAATCCCCTCCACACCCCACATCATCCAGCAGGTGAGTAGTTTAGCAGAATTGGATTTACCTGCTCAAATCTCTGCTCAACCTGAGAATTTGCCATCAGGTTTCACAATCCCTTCCCAGGGCCCTGTTCTCCACACCCCAGGCATCAGTATGGCTTTCTGAAAAGTAGTAATGAGTTAGCAAGCAAAACACTTTCTGCTGTGTTTTTTCTTTGCAGTTCCTTTCCACTGCTCAATTAAAATGCAGTAGTTCTTAACCAAGCTGTGAAGAAGTCACTGACTCCTTGATTAGGCAAAATAGGGAAAAGAAATTTGCTGAGTGGCTAATCAGAGCAGACTTTTCAAACAACTCTCGTCTTCATCCATGCAGAATGATGATTCCAGTTTGATTCAGTTCCAGTCTTTCTTTCTGAAATTTGCAAGTCAGTGGTCAACTGGCTTAGTTGGACATACTATTTTATTTAAAAAACAAACACAGGGGCTCCTGGGTGGCTCAGTTAGTTAAGCGACTACCTTCGGCTCAGGTCATGATCCTGGAGTCTGGGGATCCAGCCCCGTATCTGGCTCCCTGCTCGGCGGGAAGCCTGCTTCTCTCTCTCTCTCTCATTCCCCCTACATTGTTCCTTCTCTTGCTGTGTTTCTCTCTGTCAAATAAATAAATAAAATCTCTAAATAATAATAAATAAATAAATAATAAGTAAATAAATAAATAAAAATAAAAAAACAAACACAAAAATCAAGTGCTACTGCTAATACTTATAATTTGTTGCAGTCAGATGTACATGAATGAGAATTTTATTTTTTGTTTATACAAATTATCACCTTGAACAAATTATTTAAGTTTTCTCAGCATCAGTATCCTCATCGGTAAAATGGAAATAATACTAGTACTTACCTCAAAGCCTCATATGAAGATAAAAATGCAAAATTAATAGGGGAGAAGAAGCATGAGATTATGAAAATGTATTTGTGTTTAAATCTGGTTTCTGAGACTTCAAGACATTGGAAAAAGTCACCCTGTGTCTGTGGGTTCATGTTCTTTGCCTTTAAATGGGAATAATAGGGGTGCCTGGGTGGCTCAGTTGGTTAAGCAACTGCCTTCGGCTCAGGTCATGATCCCGGAATCGAGTCCCACATCAGGCTCCTTGCTCGGCGGGAAGCCTGCTTCTCCCTCTCTCATTCCCCCTGCTTGTGTTCCCTCTCTCGCTGTGTTTCTCTCTGTCAAATAAATAAAATCTTTAAAAAAATAAAATAAAATAAATGGGAATAATAAAACTGTTGTAAGGGTTATGTTAAGAACTAATGATGAGGGTGCCTGCGTGGTTCAGTAGGTTAAGCAGCTAACTGTTGATTTCAGTTCAGGTTATGATCTCAGGATCATGGGATCCAGTTCCACACTCAATGTGGAATCTGCTTGTCCCTCTCCATCCACTTCTTTCTCTCTCAACTAAATAAATGATTAAATCTTTAATAAAAATATAAGTGATATAATATATATATAAAACACCTCATGCAACATTTGGCACAGAACACTTAATATAGTTTCCTCTGTTTACAAGCATTCATATTTTTTAAAAACTTTTTCACACACATATACACTAGATGATGTTACCAAGTCAGTAGAGAAGGAAGTATTCATTAATTAGGTTGTTGAAGATAAAAGTCACTCAGAAATTTAGTGGGTCTGATATCTTTGCAGACCAATTAGTTTCTCTCAATTCTTGAAGTTAGGTGTTGTAATTCCAGCCACACAGAGCATGTGGGTCAGAAGTAGGACTGAGCAAAATGGTGCAGTGGAAAGGTATCAACCTACAATCACAGAAACAGCTCCTGAATACTGAGGAAAGGATAGCATCACAACATGTAGATGCTATATGTACAGAGTAGTGTGATTTTTCTCTTGATTTTAGTTAGCTGGAATAAGGGTCACTCAAAGCCAAGTCTATTCTGAGGAGATGGGACATTTGCTGGGGGCAAATAGTGCCCTGCTGTGTCTACCTTTTCTAAACTGGGGCTCTTGTACCAGGACCTCAAGGTCCTATAGTTGACAAAATATTTCCCACTATTTTCAGTTCTTTTATTCTTCTTTAAGTATAAAATTATTGACATAATTCTTCAGTTGGTAATAGGTCATTGTCATTCTTGGGAAGTATCAAAAAATGCTTCCATGCTGGGTTTTTATAATAGTTGTAATGGCCCTTGGGGAAAGGGGGCTCAATTTTGCAAGACATACGCAGTCTTTCTGTTGCACTAAGAAGTATGCTCTGAAAAAATTCACAAACAACCCTTTCCTTCAGAAGGTATCTGAACATAAGAGGGAACTAGAAACAGGGAGTTTTCTTATTCTTACAAGTTAACTTCTAGGCTGAGGCAGGTGATAACTTCAGACCCCTGGCATAAGAGATCCTTGTAGGTCAGAAGTCAATACCCAAGTGACAGATGCAATAATGTGCATGTAGTTTAAACCACTGAAACGTCACAGAATAAAGGGATCTCTTAAAAAAGAGACAATATGATAAGCTGATGAAAGTACTGAGTTTAAAGTCAGAGACCTTGATTAAGCTCCTAGTTATACAACCTGGAATAACTTATCTGTCCTTTCTCAACATAACCTTATTTTTCTGTAAAAGGGCAGAGTACTGTCCACATCAGCAGGATTTTGTAAGGATTGAATGAGATAATACACATAAAATCCCTGGACTGATTTTGGTACAGAGAATGAATAAATGCATGGTAACTTCTTTGATTCTTGAAACCTTGTGGAGAAAAAAAAAAACATTCTTTCAAAGTGTTGGAGATTTTAAAATTTGTCCTCTGCCCTCCATGTTTGAAAGAAACCTCAGACTAGTATTTATTGGTGCTAAGAACCTTTGTTGAATACTAACTAATGCAGGCATGAAGGAAAGTGATTCACATGTATTTAACATTAAAAGGTACTTTCCTGATCATTTCTTTTTTACAGATTAAGAAACTGAGGCTCTAACTTTAAGAAACTTCGTCAGTGACCCAGTTAGGAAGTGGCAGAATCAGGATGGAATTCAGGTCTACCAAGAACCAATATACTCAGTGGTGGCACTTTTTAGCAACACTAAATTCTTGGCTCCATAGCCTCATTTATCCTGCTCCCACATCCCCTTCCTGACCTCTTTTCAGTATCTTTTCTACAGTAAAGCCTAACTCATTAGGTATTTATCAACATTTTGAGATGTGGAGGCTACCAGTACACATTACTCAGCAAATACTTTCTTCATATCCAGTGTAAACGAATGGTGCCAACAATGTGTTTGAACTACTCAAGGAAGCAGACTGTCCTCAGGCATCCCTGAGGGTATTAGAAAATAGTCGCATACATAGTCTAAACATCCTTGTTCTTATTTATCCATTATGTCGGGTCACCTCAACTGCACAAACACATGGCAATCCTAACTCAGTTCCTATCTGTCTATGGCACTGAGCTAGAAGTACCTTTAGAGTTTACCTTGTCTTCCTTTTCTCCTGAACAGAACTGGCCCTAGAGGTCAACAGTAGCAATAGGGTAGTGGTGGTAGCCTTAATGATGGTGGCGGCTGTGGCAACAACAGCCATAGTCTTAGTGGTTGGAGCAGCAGCACAGAATGTTCACTAGGACCTGGATAGAGTTTTATGCACTTTATTGGCAATATTTCATTTAGGTTTCATCGCTATGAAAAACACAGAATTTTTTTTTAAAGATTTTATTATTTATTTGACAGAGAGAAACACAGCTAGAGAGGGAACACAAGCAGGGGGAGTGAGAGAGGGAGAAGCAGGCTTCCTGTTGAGCAGGCAGCCCGATGCGGGGCTCGATCCTGGGACTCCAGGATCATGACCTGAGCCGAAGGCAGAGGCTTAACCAACTGAGCCACCCACATGCCCCCAAAATACAGAATTTTTATCTTCATTTCATAGGTGAGGAAACAGAGGTTGGATAATTTGTTCAAGGTCAATATTATGACACTAACGTATTTGTGCAGTGTATACTCCTGAAATGTAGCTCCATCCATTTTCACATTAAGTTCCCTTATACTATCCTATGTGAGTTTTGTGGATGTGTATTTTCTGAGATGTGCAAAATGATATAATTAGGCAGATGTAAATTATAAAGCATAAAAAGGCAGAGAATAATATGAACTGTGAATAAGTCCATTTGATCTTTTGTGAAGAATGAGAGCAAGTATCAGCAAACTTTGCCCTGTGGACCAAATCCAGTCCATGATTTATTTTGGTAAATAAAGTTATTGAAATACATTGTTAGGAAGTGGCAGAATCAGGATGGAATTCAGGTCTATCAAGAAACCAGTATACTCAGTGGTGGCACTTTTCAGCAACACTAAATTCTTGGCTCCATAGCCTCATTTATCCTGCTCCCACATCCCCTTCCTGACCTCTTTTTAGTATCTTTTCTACAGTGAAGCCTAACTCATTAGTGATGCTTATTCATATGTTGTCTGTAGCTACCTCTGTGAAAATGACACAGACAAATAGTTCCAACAGTGACTTTATGTCCTGCAAAAGCAAAAAATATTTACTATCTATATCTCAACAGACTTTGCCAACCCCCGCCTGGAGCATCACTGGTTCTAATGATGTCCTACATTCCTCCCCAGTCACATGTCAACCTCCCACTGCTCCTCCGAGGTAACTGCTCTTCTGAATTTGGGTGTAGCATTATCTCATTTATTTGTTTCATGAGAGGTTTCATGAGTTTATCATTTATCAGTTTCATAAGATCAAGTCCCACATCAAGCTCCATGCTCAGCATAATCTGCTTGAGATTCTTTCTCCCACTATCCCTCCCCCTACTCATGCTTTCTCTCTCTCTCTAAAAAAAAAGAGAAGTTTTAGCATGTAGGTATTTATAGTATTTCACACAGTTTTGTTTGCTTTTTTAAAGGAAATTTTCTACTGAAGGATACAGAGAAATGCACAAACCTTTAGTGTGCAGCATGCAGAATGTGTCCAAAGCAAAAGTAGTCCTAGTTGTGCTGGGTTGTAATAGTGACATAGGTGTTGTCCCCATGTGATCACTACTGAGATCACAGTACAGAACAAACCGTTGTCAGACCTCACAATAAACCCTGCCTAAGTCACTGTCCTTTCATGAAAGGTTGGATGATTCTGACATCTGTTACCATCCATTAGTTTTGCCTTTTTTATCTTTGTGAAAAATAAATCATTAATTGTATAAACTTCTATATTTGGCTTCTTTACTCAGTTTTATATTTGTGAGATTCATCCTCTTGGTTCCATATCACTATAATTTGTCATTTTCATTACTCTATGGTATACCATTATGTGACTATATCACAGTATTTTTTGTATTGTAATTATCATTCAGTTGCAGTTTTTATTTCCATTGTAATTTTATTTGTCTCAAGATAAAAACTTTAAAGGGATTATTTTTTTTTAACTTTCTTTTAGTGTTAGTTATTCCTTTCAGTTTATTTTTAAAAAGGTATGGGCACCTGAGGGGTTCAGTTGGTCAAGTGTCTGACTCTTGATTTCAGCTCAGTTTCATGAGATCGAGCCCCACATCAAGCTCCATGCTCAGCATAGTCTGCTTGAGATTCTTTCTCCCACTATCCCTCCCCCTACTCATGCTTTCTCTCTCTAAAAAAAAAATCTTTAAGAAAATAAATTTTAAAAAGGTATTTCTAAGTGCATTGTGATTATAAAATATGTTCTAATAATACACATGTTCTGAAATTTATTATAATTGCTTTATGAGCTAGTATTTGGTCTGCTTTATAAATGTTCCATATGTGCTTTAAAAATATATATTCCCTAAATGGGGAATGAATCTTGAAACACTGGAAAAAAATTTAGTAACAATAAAAAATATATATATATATATTCCCTAGTTGTTAGAGGCAGTGTTCTTTACATTTTATCAGGCTTGCTACATGTGTTTTCAAATTTCTGTATCCCACTAATTTTTCACCTGTTTGTCTTAAAATTGAGAAAGATATATTGAAAATTTCCATCATAATGGTGGATCTGTCAATGTGCCCATGTAGTTCTTGTGCTATACACATATAACACTACATATATGCTATATATATTATATATGATATATATGCAATATATGTGCTATATATAGATAATTTTATAATTATTATGAGTTCCTGGTAAGTTGAACCCATCATATTAGCATTTCATAGTAATTTACTTTATAGCTTATCATGTTCTTTATTGATCCTAAAGTATAATCCATCTTATCACTTAGGTTTCTCTTGGTTTATACTTGGCAGTTATGCCTATTTCCAAGCTTCCCACTAGGTCTTTTAAATATAATAGAGTTGGATTTTTAAAAAACTTACGACAATCTTATTTCCTCATTGACAGGCATAATCCATTTTAATTCATTGTGATTATTAATATATTTGAACTGATTTCTACCATTTTATTTGATGCTTTCTATTTTTTTTCTCTCCTTTTAATCTATCTCCTTTAACTGTTTTTTTTTTTTTTTGATTGACTGAGATAGATATTTGTTTTCCAATTCCATTTTTCCTCCTTTACTTTCTTGGTAATTAAAGACTCTGTTTTTATTATTTTATCCATAACATTTTACCATAAATACACCTAGAATTTAATCAACAGAACAATAACAATAACAGAAACCCAACAAAACAACAACAAAAAACTTTCTCAACAATCCAAATGCACTTTTTTTCAAAAGCTGTTGGTAATTTTAAAAAAAAGCTGTTGGATTATAAATGCTTAATCTTTTTTATTTAAAATATTTTATAACCTACTTCAAAGGAAATTCCATTTTCAGGGCTCTGTAGTAATAAGGACACAAAAATTTGTATTCCTTTTTTTTTTCTTATTAGGATTTTCAAGAGTTATCAGAACTTAACAGCATATGAAATTATACTTTAACAAAGTAAAAAATAATAGCTTTGGAGCCAGACTGTGACGTGTCACAGAATATGAATAAGGCTCAGACGAGACCATATTAGGATCATATTTGGAATACAACAGAGACAAAGCCACTCTGCAGCCACAAATGACTATGTACCACAACTTCTGACTGACATGCATGATCCTGATGCTTCTTTACCAGTGACAACTCTAGCCCCATAATCCTCCCACCTCCTCAATAAAATATATGGCTTCAGTCAAGAATCAGTCCCTTCTTTCTTCATCTCTCCTGAGAATCATCCAGCACAAGCCTAAACAAGTCTTCCTAGCCTTCTTCCCCTAACATGCTCCCATGGTTTATTTGGAAGGTATTCTAGGCAAGTGACATAAATCACACTTTTTTTGTTGGATGTTCCTAGTGGATTTTGGCCAGGGAACTTCAATAATTTTCATCTCTAATTTTATTTTATTTTATTTTTTTAAAGATTTTTAAAATATATTTGACAGAGAGAAACACAACCAGAGAGGGAACACAAGCAGGGGGAGTGAGAGAGGGAGAAGCAGGCTTCCTGCCAAGCAGGGAGCCCGATGTGGGACTCGATCCCGGGTCTCCGGGATCATGACCTGAGCTGAAGGCAGTCACTTAACCAACTGAGCCACCCAGGCGCCCCTGATCTCTAATTTTAAAAATAACAAGTAAACTGCCTAAAAAACGATGAGATCATGTTAGTATTCCTTTTATTGTAACTTAACAAGCTTTTTAGAAAAAAAAAAAACCTATACAGAAAAAGCAAGTTATTTTAATAAAATTTCCTTTTGGTGGTAGGGTCAGAAGCAATCACAGATGAAGTACATATTGCCTAGATTTTGAAAATTAGTATTTTTATGTCCTACTAATGTAAAAGGCAGTGTGGCGGTATAGAAGAAGCATTGGAAGAGCACATTGTAGAGTAGATGCTGTTATAATTATCCCTCCTGTGAACATATTCATCCTGAGTCTTATTGTTTCCAGCTGTAAAATGAGCATATTAATAGCCTACATGTTGATCTCTCAGAGGAGAACATAGGCATATGACCAAAATTTTATTTATAGCATCATTGTATGTCTATAAATATAACAAAATAGTTCTCAAACACTGTTGCATACTAAAATCATCAGCCAGTTTAAAAAACAAAACAAACAAACAAACAAACAAACAAACAATGTCCCTACCAAGTTAAACAGAATTCTGAGGGTTAGACCGAAAATCAATATTTTTGAAAACCCCTCAGATGTTTCCAACGTGCAGCCAATTTTGAGAACCAGTGAATTAGAGCAGTGCTTTTCAAACCTTAATGTTTATAAGAATCCCTTTTGTTCTTGATAAGATGAAAACTCTGTCTACAATGGGACCCTACATAGCATAATTTCAACAAGTTCCCAGATGACACTAATGCTGTCCATCTATGGCTTGTGGAATAAAGACCCAAGAAAATATCTTTAAAAGACTAGAGGAAAATAAAAATTGCTTATTTTATAGTCCAAGTTGACTCCAAAAGCTAATACAAAGTCTTGAAACCAGAAACTGCAAGGAAAGTAATTGTGTTTGAAATAATATTTTGTGGTTCTAATCCCTCCCTGCCTACCTCTTCACCTTCCTGTTGGAGGAGAGAAATCAGCTAGAAAGATTAAGCACATGATGGTAAGAAAACAGGAAAGAACAGAAAAGTGAGCATTAAATGAAATTGGTTTATAAGACATTATAGGAATTAATCATTCGTTAAAATTTTCACTTTGGAAAAATGAAAATAGTTGTTAATATGTACACTTAAATTGTGCTATTTTTACTGTACTTTTATAAATAATGTAGTGTGGAAAAAATGTACCAATATATGTTAATGCACCGTGAAATGTCCTGACTGCACTACAAATAGATCTTTCACTAGGGAATCTTGAAAAAGAAACTGGATAGATTCTAAACATTAAGGAAGTTTCAACATCAAGGGAGTTTAAGTAAATATGTATTTTAGGAGGTTCCACTATAACCTATA
Source organism: Spilogale gracilis (assembly GCA_004023965.1). Taxonomy (NCBI): domain Eukaryota; kingdom Metazoa; phylum Chordata; class Mammalia; order Carnivora; family Mephitidae; genus Spilogale; species Spilogale gracilis. Next base: position 74,911 of record PITA01004997.1, on the reverse strand, counting down.
CTGTTCAGAGACCAATGAATTTGTTTAAATCACCAGCCAAAAAAAGAAAGAAAGAAAGAAAGAAAGGATGATGTTTGATTATTGTATCTCAAAACAGCTATTCTGCAACTTTCAACGTTGAGGTTGAGAACCAATTATGTATTATTATTAAAAAAAACAAGACCCATTTCCTACCTTTAAGTAACTCCTTAAATTTAGTAAAACTGTTGCAATATAACAGCTGAAAATTAGATGCTTTAAATTTCTCCTATGAGCTGAGTTCAGTCTTGGGCTTGCTACTTATTTTTCTTTCTATCTCCCAGAGCTTGGTGGACAATAAGAGGCCCTTTTAATCTTGCTAATGAAATGTGCTTTGAGGATAAAGGAAGCAAAAAGATTAAAGTAGGAAAATTTTTATTATCTTGATGTGCCTAGTTTATGACCATGTCAGGCAGAGCAAGACCCACCATCAATGAGATATTGGCAAATGAGCTGCTGTGAGTCTTCATAATTTCCAAGAAATTATCATCTGGACTGCAGATGCACAATGAAAACAGATTTGTTGTTGCAAGAAGTTAGGGACATGGGACAGAATTGATAGCACTGGAGTTAGAATTTTATTGTTCCCTGAATGCTCCATGCCTTACTCAGAACATGAAGTTCTCAAGCATGCTCTTGGGAATTTTTGCCTAATGAAATCACCCAGATTCCAGAGACTCTCTGAGGGGAGAGAATGAGCAACTGGGGAGTCTAGGCATCAACAGCCAGGTCTTGATGAGCTCTTGCTAGTTATGTCTTCTAACAAGCCCCAGGTATAAATGTTCCTGTTAATTCTTTAAAAACGCTTCTCTTTAGTTCTTTGAATATATTTGTAATAACTGTTGTGAAGTCTTTGCTAAATTCAGTCTAGGAGCACGTTTTCCATTGACTGTATTTTCAGCTTTTCTTGTGAGTGTGGTTCATACATTCTTCTTTCTTTGCATAACTCATAAGTTTTTGTTAAACTGGACATTTTGTTTAAACTAGTTATTTCCCTCTTTATTTTTAACCAGAAACCAATGTTTGGCTTGGATTTTTTTTGTTCCAGTCAAAAAATTACCCACCCATTTTTCAGCACAATGTAATCTCACATGGAATGTCAGCAGAAATTCAAATAGAACATACTTTAAACAGAATTTGACTTTTTGAATCAAAATAATCATCTCTCCTAGAAATTATTCTCTTTATCCCTCATATGATTTGACAATGAACAGCTTTCTCATTAAAAACAAAAACTTTACTTTTTAATTTTTGTACCTTGAGTTTTGGTGTTTTGTTTTTTTTTACTTTCTAAAGTATATGACACACAATATTGCATGAGTTTCAGACATACAACATAGAGATTCAAAACTCTATATATTATACTACACTAACCACCAGTGTAGCTACCATCTGTTATCATACAATGCTATTACAATACTACTGATTCCATTCCCTATGCTGTACTTTTCATTTCTGCAACTTACTCACTCCATAACCTGCACTTCCCACTCCCCTTCACCCATTTCACCTCTCTCACTACCCCATCGCCCCAGGCAACCACTAGTCTTCAGTATTTATGGGTCTTTTCTTTTTCTTTGTACATTTGTTTTGTTTTTTAGATTCTACATATGAGTGAAATCATACAGTATCTGTCTCTCTTTGTCTGACTTATTTAACTTACCATAATACTCCATAGGTCCATCTATGTTGTTGCAAATAGCAAAATATCATTCTTCTTATGGCTAATATTCACATATATATGTACATTTATGATATACATTTATAAATATACATGCATATATAAATATACACATATATATGTATACATATACACATATATACACACACACATACACACCACACCCCACATCTTTATCCATTCATCTACTGATTGATACTTAGACTCCTTTCATATCTTGGCTATTGTAAGTAATGCTGGAATAAACACAGGAATGCATAGATCTTTTCTAATTAGCATTTTTGGGGGTTTTTGGATAAATATCTAGTAGTAGATTTACTGGATTGTATTATATTTCTATATTTAATATTTTGAGGGATCTTCAAATTGTTTTCCACAGTGGTGTACCAATTTACATTCCCGCCAATAGTGCACAAGAGTTTCCTTTTCTCCACATGCTCACCAATACTTGTTATTTCTTATATTTTCTAGGTCACCCATTCTCACAGGTGTGAGGTAATAGCTCATTATGGTTTTGATTTGCAGTTCCCTGATAACTAGTGGTACTGAGCATTATTCATGTATCTGTTGGCCATCTTTGTGTCTTCTTCAGAAAAATGTCTATTTTGCTCATTTTACTTGGCTTTTTTTTCCTACCTCTTGGTGTTGACTTGTATAAGTTCATTATATATTTTGAATATCAACCCCTTGTCATACAGTTTGCAAATATCTTCTCCCATTTGCCTTTTTTGTTGATTTTCTTTGCTGTGCAAAAACTTTTTATTTTGCTAGAGCCCCAATAATTTTGTTCTTTTCTTTTCTTTTCCTTGTTTCTTTTTTTGTTTTTGTTTCCCTTGCCTGAGGAGGCATATCCATAAATATGTTGCTGATGCTCAAGAGATTGCTCCCTATGTTTTCTTTTAGGAGTTTTATGGTTTCAGGTGTACATTTAGGTCCTTAATCTTGTTTTAAGATTATTTTTATGTGCAGTGTAAGAAAGTGGTTGTTTCATTCTTTTGCATAGAACTGCCTAGTTTTCCCAATATCATTTATTGAAAAGATAGTCTTATCCTTATTGTATATTCTTGCTTCCTTTGTTGTAGATTGATCATTTAAACATGGGACTACTTGGGTGCTATCTTGTTCCATTGATCTGTATGTCTTTTTGTGCTAGTACCTTGCTGTTTTAAATACTATATCTTTATAGTATAGCTTGAAATCTGAGATTGTGATACCTCCAGCTTTGTTTTCTCTCAAGATCGCTTTAGCTACTTGACATCTTTTATAGCTCCATGCAAATTTTAAGATTTTTCTAGTTATATTCCTAAAAAAAAAGAAAAAGAAAAATTGTATTTTTTTTCTTAAGATTTTATTTATTTGACAGAGAGATAGAGAGAGCACAAGTAGGCAGAGAAGCAGGCAGAGGGAGAGGGAGAAGCGGCTCTCCACTGAGCAGGGAGCCAGACATGGGGCTCAATCCCAGGACTCTGTGATCATGACCTGAGCTGAAGGCAGCTGCTTAACCAACTGAGCCACACAGGTGCCCTGAAATGGTATTTTGATAGGAATTACATTGTGTTTGAAAATTGCTTTGTGTGCTATAGACATTTTAACAATATTCATCCAATCTGTGAGCGTGCTATATCTTCGCATTCATTTGTATTACCTTCAGTTTCTTTTATCAATGTCTTATAATTTTCAGAATATAGGTTTTCACCTCCTTGGTTAATTTTATTTTTAGTTATTTTATTCTTTTTGGTACAATTCTAAATGGGATATTTTAATTTTCTTTACACTACTTTGTTAATAGTGTATAGAAACAGATTTCTGAATATTAATTTTGTATCCTGTAACTTTACTGAAATAATCTATTCTATAGTTTTTGTGGGTTTTTTGGTACAATCTTTAGGGTTTTCTGCATATAGCATCATGTCATCTACATATAATGGCAGTTTTACTTCTTTATCAATTTGAATGACTTTTATTTTATTTTCTTATCTGACTGCTATACCTAGGAATTCTAGTCCTGAATGAAAGTGTTGAGATTGGGCATCCTATCTTGTTCCTGATCTTAGAGAAGAAGCTTTCAGTTTTCACCATTGAATAATATGTTAGCTGTGGGTTTTTCATATGTAGCTTTTATTGTATTGAGATATATTCCCACTAAATCCACTTTGTTCATAATTTTATCATTAACAGATGCTATACTTTGTCAAGTATTTTTTCTATATATATTGAAATGATCATATGGTGTCTTATCCTTCCTCTTGACAATGTGATATATCACATTAATTTGTGAATATTGAATTACCCTTACATCCCTGAACTATATCCCACTTAATCATGGTGAATGATCCTTTTAGAGTATTGTTGAATTTCATTTGCTAATATTTTGTGGAAGATTTTTGCATCTATATTCATATTGGCCTGTATTTTGTTTGTTTACAGTGTTTTGTCTGGTTTTGGTATAAAGATAATGTTGGCCTCATAGAATAAATTTGGAAGTTTTCCTTCCTCTTCTGTTTTTTAGAATAATTTAAGAAAACTAGGTATTAAATCTTTTTTAAAAAGTTTTTATTTGAATTCCAGTTAATTAGCATGCAATGTTATATTAGTTTTGGGTATACAATATAGTAATTAAATAGTTCCATACATCTTCCTATGCTCATGGATAAAGAAGATGTGGTATTAACTGTTCTTTAAATGGTAAAGTTCACTCATGAAATCATCTGGTTATGCACTTATGTGTTTTGGAAGTTTTTGATTACCAATTCAATTTTGTTACTAATCGGTCTGTGCAAATTTTCTTCTTTCTCTTTCTGTTTTGGAAAATGTATGTTTCTAGGAGTGTATCCATTTCTTCTAGGTTTTCCAGTTAGATGGAATATAATTTTTCATAGTATTCTCTGAATTTTTTTTGTATATCTGTGGTGTGGATCATTTCTCCTTCATTTCTGATTTTATTTAAGTCTCCTTTTTTGTCTTGATGAATCTGGCTAAAGGTTTATTAATTTTACTCTTGGCTTCATTGATATTTTCTATTGTTTTTTCAATCCCTTTCACTTAATTTTTCTTTAATATTAGTTTCTTCCTTCCAACTTTGTTACATTGAGTATTTATAGATTGCATTCTCTTTTCTTAATGTATTAAGTATATCTTTTTAAAAAATTATGTGGTAGTTGCCCTAGAGTTTGCAGTATACATTTACAACTAATTCAGTTCTACTTTCAAATAACACTATAACAATTCACAGGTAGTGTGAGTACATTATAATAAAAAAAATCTAATTCCTCCCTTTCATCTTTTTATCATTACTATCATTCATTTCACTTATATAAATGCATATATATGTCAATATGTATCAATCTATATATATATAACTAAGGAAAAGAAAAATAAGTGTTCTATCTTTATTCTTTGATGCTTTCTTTTCTTTATATAGATCCAAGTTTCTGAACTATATTACTTTACTTCTCTCTGAAGAACTTCTTTTAACATTTCTTCAAAGCAGGTCTACTGCCAATAAATTTCTTAAGTTTTCGTTTATTTGAAAAAGTCTTTATTTCTCCTTCACTTTCAAAGGATAATTTTATCGGTACAGGATTTGGGGTTGATAGGATTTTTTTTTCTTAACATTTTAAATATTTCACTCCACTCTCTTATTGCTTGCATGCTTTCTGAGAAATTGAGTATAATTCTTTGTTCCTTGATAGATAAGATAGGTTGTTTCTCCTCTTTGGCATCTTTCAGGATTATTTATCTTTGATTTTCTGTACTTCTGTACTTCTTTATAGTTTCTTTTTATTTTCTTTTTGTTGCTGTTGTTTGGTATTTATATTGCTCAGTGTTCTCTGAGCCTCCTGTGGTTTGGTGTCTGACATTAATTTAGGCAAAATTCTGTTGTTGGGAGCCTGGGTGGCTCAGTGGGTTAAAGCCTCTGCCTTCGGCTCAGGTCATGATCTCAGGGTCCTGGGATCGAAGCTGGTATTGAGCTCTCTGCTTGGCAGGGAGCCTGCTTCCTCCTCTCTCTGCCTGCCTTTCTGCCCACTTGTGATCTCTGTCGAATAAATAAATAAAATCTTTGAAAAAAATTATGTTGTTATTGTTTCAAACAGTTCTTCTGTTCTTTTCTCCCTTCTCCTTCTGGTATTCTTATTATGCAAATGTTACAACTTTTGCAGTTGTCACACTGTCCCTAGATATTCTGCTTTTGTTTTGTTTTCCGGTCTTGATTCTCTTTGCTTTTCGGTTTTGGAGGTAACAATCAAAAAAAATCCTCAAACTCCCATTAGAGCTTGAGGCAGAGCTCCAGGAGGTAAAACCCACAGAAAGCTGCTCCTGCCATGACTTGGTCTCCTGGTTTTAACTCAGAGTTGGCCACGTGGAGCCTCCAGCAATTTGTCAACTGCAGTTCAGGTTTTCCTACCCGATCACTGGTTTCCAAGGCAGTTTACACTCCTGAGTCTCTTCCCTGGTAATCTGTACCTCCCTGTATTCACCTGTCTCTCCAATATCATACTAATAATACTCATAATTGAATAGAGATATTATTTTATTTCCATTATCTCTTGAACTAGAAGGAACTATAAACTAGGAACTATACTATGATTGGTTCCAGCTATATGTACAGGAAAACAGGAAGTCATTCCACAGAAAGGGAAAAGAATAACACAAGCACTTAGCAAGGAAAAGGGATGGAAGTCCTCATAGGGCCATACAGCAGTTTATGGATAACAGTCCCTGGTTCTCTTTAGTTTCAGTTACCAGTTGCATGCAGGTTAAATCAAAACTTAGGGCTTTAAACAACAACAATTTTAGGACACCTCATGATTTTGTGGGTTAGGAATTAGAGCAGGGCTTGGGTGGCTGGGTCTCTTGCTTTATATGCCATTGACTGAAGTTACTTCAGCTGGAAGACAGACTGGTCCAGCGTGCCTATGATGGCTCCACTCATATATGTGATGCCTTGGTGAAACTGGCAGGAAGTCTGAGCTCAACTGCACCTATCAACCTGACCCTCTACAGGTGACCTCTGTAGCACAGCCTTCCTAATCAGACTTGTTTCAGAGTGATTCAGAATTCCCCCCAGAAAGTATTCCAAGAGAGGAAGTGAAAGCTGAAAATCCATTAAGGTCCCAGGCTAAAAGCTATCACTATATACTCTTCTTCCCCAAATCTATTCATTAATTCCAAAGCAATTCGCTAAGTCCAGTTTAGTTTCAAGAAGTGAAGAATTAGACGTGACCTCTTGATGAAAAGAGTAGAAAGGAGTTGGCAACCATCCTTCATCCTGCAGCAGCTGGCAGTACTGGGCTTCCTGAATGTTATGTGCTTCCACAGGAAGTAGCCCTTTGGGTAGGCTACTTTAAGCTACTTTTAGCTATTTGTAAGTTATTATTTCAGTGGGTAACTTATAAAAACAATGCTTTGTGTTGGTTGACCCTTGAAATTTCTTTGGATGTACCACACTGAATGAAAAAGTAGGGGTTCAGTAGAAAACAGGTTTATGAGTTTAGGCTCTGCTGCAAGAAAGACCCAGATTCAAATGCTGACTTTACAACTTCCTAGTTTTATGACATCAAACAAGTGACTTTCCTTCTCTAAACTTCAGTTTACTTATGTGTGAAGGGGAAAGTCTAACAGTGCCTATCTCATTCAGTGATGTAAGGAGTCAAGTGACATCATAAACATAAAACTCTTAGCCCAGTGTCAGGCATGTAATAAGCACTTAATTATTGTTGCTGTTGTTCTTTTTATTAGTTGTTGGTGTTAGAGTTTCAAGTCAAAAAAATATAAAAGAAAGCTTATACACTCAAGGAATATACAACCTAGCTGAAAGACAGGGCATTTCTATTAATAGAGAACATTACAGCTAGCTAGCATTAAATTAAAATGAGAGAATGGTAAAGAGAGCAAGTTCATATAGGTTATTGGAGGAAAAGAAAAAATTCTAAATTGGGCAATCAGAAAATATTCCAAAGCAAAGGTCAGATTTAAGACCATCTTTAAATAATGCACCAGGGTAAGAGAGAGAATTTCAGGCAGTTTGATTAGCAGAAACGAAGATAATCAGGTAAAAATGTGCCTGAGGTTTTCAGGAACAGTTCGTGGACTAGTGGTAGCTACTAATGTTGTAGAAGGTAAAACGAAAAAAAATGTAGGTAGGTGCAGAGTAAGAGCCTTAAATGCCAAGTTAAGGAATTTATAATTTATAATTAAGACTGGAAAATTCCTTGGCAGTTCTAAAATAGTGTTTAGTAACAGCATATTAATCTCCTAACAGAATACAGATACCGACTTAAGTGAATTGAGAGAAATTTTAAAAAAAGGAGATAATTAACCTCCTAATATAGATAAGGATGAGCAATTGTAGATACCATATGATGACAGAAAATGGATGAATGGTAAGCAGGTCAGAGATGTCATATGGGCACATGACAGGACTGACAGGATTGTGACTGATCGGATATGAGGAAAATGGAAACATTGATTATGTCAATCAGGTATTGATTCTGAATAAGATAGTCATTATTATACTGACATAAATAGCAAAGTCTGAGAAGGCAGCTAATTTGCAGCAAGAGGGAAGCTAGAGAAAAAAAGAGAAGACTTGAGTGGAAAGACAAAGAAAGAATGAGTAGCTAAAGAGACTAATGAAGTATAAGACATCATTATTGCTTCAACCTTCAAAGGAGAAACCTATACTAGAGTCCATGTTCATTCAACCCAGAAACACAAACATTTGAGTTATAGTAACATACTTGAGTTATAGTAACAAAAGTTACAGGTTTTGAAATAATGGATCCATCAATAATGGATCATCACTACTAATCCCAGAGATCTTCTGTTTTGATTTGCAGAAGGACTTAACCAGAAGCTAATTATACTCTCAAGTACACGTATGAAATAAAGTGTCCGTCCTCAACCCATTTCCCTACATTTATTCACATATAAGTGTTGAGATAGTTGATGTGAAAGGAATCTGACATAAATTCTTTCACTGCAGTTATGTGTTCTAGGTCCCCTTAGCATATATATTCTCTCTCTCTCTCTCTCTCTGTGTGTGTGTGTGTGTGTGTGTGTGTGTGTGTGACAGAGGGAACCACTGAATCTTTCATAGGCAGACACAGTGGGGACCAATGTTCTTTCTTCTATCCACAGGTAGTAGTTATTCCATACACAGAACTGTCTGTCTGCCTCTGTGCTTCTAAATGAATTTCTTGGCTGGAGGTAAGCAGAAAGCTACTTTGCCCACCATCACATACAGTCCAACCAAATGAGCAAGATAGTCACTCCATAACCCACAGAGGATTATAAGGAGGTACCTGTAATCCCATGCTCAAATGGAATGTGAAGGTCATTGTCTTGAATAATCACTGGTCTCAGAAGTAACCATGAACACTTACTCCAAGGTAGAGAGCATTCCTAAATTACCTTTTTATCTCCATTTCTCTTCTGCCCTGTAGTCCATTCAGGCTACTATATCAAAAGACCACAGAATGGGTAGCTTAGAAATATATTGCTCACAGTTTGGAAGGCTGGAAAGTCCAAGATCTAGACACCAGCATAGTCACCTTCTGGTAAGGGCCCTCTTTCTGTTTCTTAGCCAGCACCTTCTCTGTGCCTTCATATGAGTGAAAGAGACAAGAGATTTCTCTGGGTATCTTCTATAAGATACTAATCTCAATCATGATAACTCCACTTGCATCATTTAAACAACTCCCAGAGGCCTCGCCTCATAATAGTATCATCTTGGCGGTTTGAATTTCAACATATGAATTTGGGAGGGTGCAGACTTTTAGACCATAGCATGTATTATAACCTAATTAATCTTTTCAGAGAAAAGCTGTGGCTGTACCCTTCTCCTGTGTAAGTAATTTTATAGATAAATGATCTGTTTTCTAGGTGATTCCCCAGCATTCATTCCCCTTTTGAGTGGCCTTCTTATATCCATGTGGAGGATTCCTCTTATACTGTATTTGTCTTGGGAGAAAGACATTTTCTAGTATCACCTCCAACTATGGTAGCATGATACTTCTCCACCTGCTATCTAGTTCAATTAGGGGCTGTCAGGAGACCCACAAGTATCCAACCAGAAGACCTCTCCCTAGATCTTGAATCCCAACTTAGCACCAATATTAAACATGGCAGTGACCATAACCAGTCTTCCTGACCAGGTTCTTCTGGTAAGCAGACAACCTTGGATTCCTGCTTTTTTTCCTTTTTCTTCCAGGATTCCAGTGGAATCAAAGAGATATCCTCACTTGGAGCCCACCCACCCCATTTTTCATGTCCAGGGTCCAAATTTCCCTGCACACATGGCTACAGCCTGCATTCAGTGCTTCCACACATTCCAGCAGACCATACTGCTACTGGGGCACACATTCCTGGGACCTAACATTGGTCATGGGATGATTTTTGTAAGAAGGTGGTGGGATGTGAATATAATGATGTGAGGTTTCTATGTGTACTGCCAAGGCCTTCTATGTCCTGCAAATGTGTACAAAGTAAAGAATGGGACGGTCTTTAGAGAAACCTTGAAGAGCAATCAGGCCAGGGGTGCTGGGGCATTTTGTGGGCAGAAGTTGCCCACTTTGAATTCTGTAGGGTTGGCTTATGAAGTGCTTAGACTGGGGGAAAGGGGGTTTTCAGTGGGCAAGCAGCCAAATTTGAGCATAAAGAGCTCCCTTGCCCCCACAGAACAACTCAAAGAGGAAGAAAAGTGTGGAAGCTTATCTCAGGGATTTCCTGAGCCATCAGAAGTGGAGACTGAGGATGGAGTCAGCAAGCCAGGGAAGAATTCTGTCATCTCTCTCTATTCCTGCCTGGCTTCTGGCTGTGTCTGCATATCCCCAGAGCAAATGTGCAGGCCATCCACAGTTACTTGGAAGTAGCTGTTGCTTTGCACATTTTTTTTAAGAAGACTTATTTGTCAAGAGCAAAAGATAGAACATATTTCATGTAATGGTTTGTTAGTTTGATTTATAACTCATAAATATTTAAATATAAAGTATATGGGCCTCCATTTGTACTCTTGAACTGGCATCTCAAATGTTCTGTAGCCTACTTGCCCTTCTCCAGCTTTATCTTCAGGCTCCTCATCAATTCTATAAGCCACAGAGAGCTTTTCAACAATCTTTTTTTACTTATTGCATCAGGATCAGCTTTTATTGCTTGCAGTTGGGAACCTCCCAGACATACCTGGCATTGAAGGTTTACCTTCTTTTTGTCTAATAAAACTTTAAATATCTTATATCTGTCTTTTGTTACCTAGTGGTTACTGTTTTGAGATGTGTATCTGTGTGTGTGTGTGTTTAAATACAGAAAATATAAAGATGAAAAAAATCACCCAAAATTCAATAACATTTTGTACAGTCTTTTTCAATATTTTATTTTTGGCAAAACACTATTATAATCACATGGTTTTATATATATCCTTTTCACCTAGCATAATAATTTACCCATCATTAAATATTCTTCATAAATGGTATTTTTACTAACAGATCTCCATTGTGTGAATATTTCATAACTTATCTAATAAATTCCCGATTTCTTTTCCAGTGGTGAAAATGATGCTGAGATTCATATCTTTGAGCACAAATCCATTTCTGCATTTCTTATTTCTTTAAAAATAGATCCCTAAAGAAGGGAATATACATTTTAAAGATAATTGATATATACAAACAGATATTCCTCAAGCAGGGTTTTATCAGTTTGCCTTCAGTGAGCAGAGTTCAAGAATGACTGCTTTCCCCATAGCTTCACTATCCAGCTCTCTTTGTCATTCAATGCCCCAGGGGCCATTATTTGCTGTCCATTTTAACTCTAATGGAGAGTCCCCAACACAAACACACAGATACACACACTGCCTACCACATCTTACTTAACCATCAAGTTTAAAAGTGGTGCCATGATAGGGTTTAAGAACAAAATGGGGAAAATAGAGGGAATAGATTGTGAATGTAACCAAAGGGGAAATAGAACTCTCTCTTGGCCTTTTCCGTGTTGATATTGTTTAATTCTTTTTGGTCCTATGAAGTTAGAAACCTAGTTCCTCCTTCCAGAAGCCTAAAGGACTTCTTCCTCTCAACCTGAAGGAAACAGGGTACTACTGAAGGAAACACTTAGACCAGCCACTGATTTAGATGAAATATATGTTCACTGGTTGGTTTTAGGCCTGTTCAACAGATACATAGAATACAAAGGAGTTAAACCAGAGCCTGAAAATAACTAATTAAGAGTATTTTTTCGCCCTCCTACACATTGTTGGGAATGCAAACTTGTGCAGCCACTCTAGAAAACAGTATGGAGGTTCCTCAAAAAGTTGAAAATAAGACTATCCTATGACCCAGCAATTGCACTACTGGGTATTTACCCCAAAGATACAAATGTAGTCATCTGCAGGGTCAAATGCACCCCAGTTTATACCAGCATTGTCCTCAGTCGCCAAACTATAGAAAGGGCCCAGATGTCCATCAACAGATGAATGTGAATGTATATATACACATCTTCTTTATATCTATAGATAGATAGATGATAGATAGATAGATGATAGATAGATAGATATAGATAAATAAAGATATAGATAGATATAGATAGATATATGTATACATATCTATATATAATGGAATATTATGCAGCCATGAAAAATGAAATCTTGCAATTTGCAAGAACATGTGTGGAACTAGAAGGTATCATGCTAGGCAAAGTAAGTCAATCAGAGAAAGACAATTATCATATGATCTCACTGATATGAGGAATTTGAGAAAAAAGACATAGGATCATAGGGAAAGGGAGGGAAAAATGAAACAAGATGAAACCAGAGAGGGAGATAAACCATAAAAGACTTTTAATCTCAGGAAACAGACTGAGGGCTGCTAGAGTGGAGAGGAGTGGGAGTGATGGGGTTACTGGGGGAATGGACATTGGGGAAAGTATGTGATAAGGGGAGTGCTGTGAATTGTGTAAGACTGATGAATCACAGACCTGTACCCGTGAAACAAATAATACATTATAAGTTAATTTTTTAAAAAGGCCACATCATCTTTAGAAACATTTTTAAAAAAGAGTATTTGTCTGAATTAACTTCATCATATCTTCCTCTATGAACAAGAGAGATGGGATGGCAGAGTTAGTAGTAATTATGCTCAAAAGATGGTCACACATTTGGTGATTTGGGATCTTGCCATCACATACCCAATGTGATTAACTTTTATTTCAGATTCATTTTCAACAGTCCTTTGCCACAAAGCAAATTAGTCAAGTGGAGTTTGAGGTCTGGTTATCTGGCTAACTGATAGAAAATGAAGTGAAGGGAAGGCGGGGTGGTTCAATTGTTAAGCGTCTGCCTTCGGCCCTGGTCATGATCCTGGAGTCCTGGGTTTGAGCCCTACACCGGGCTCCCTGCTCAGCAGGAAACCTGCTTCTCCCTCTCTCACTCCCTCTGCTTGTGTTCCCTCTCTCACTATGGTTCTTTCTGCCAAATAAATAAAAATATTTTTAAAAAGGAAAAGAAAAAAAAAGAAAATAAAGTGAAATGATGCCTCTCATAAAAATCTTGAAAATAAATGGACACCAACTAAATAAGCTGATACAGCTGGAAGCATCCTAGAGGCTGGGTTTGGAGAAGTGGTTTCCTAGACTGTCTTAGCCTGAGAAAAGTCAGAGATCAAATGTATGTTGTATGGAAAAGAGGAACAACTTGGAAAAATCAAATCTACCTAATTTAGGTGGAGATGGGAGAAAATTCCCATTAAGCTTGGGACAAAATAAGAAGCCAGGGAAGACACAGAAGGAAAGAGAGAGTTTTCATGACCATATCATTGAAGTACCCATTTTTATGGAATGTAGACTGCCTAGAAGATGGAGTCACTGGGTTTATTTAAAACACCACTTTGTATCAAAGATAGCTTTTGATTCCTCTTCATAAGAGTAATGGATCTTAAAATAATGGAAGCATACTACTAAAATCAAGGGGAATAATTTATTTAGACAAACAGCATACTTCATAATGTTGCACTCTCCCCACTTACAGGTCCCATGTACCACTAGGAATTTCAGTACTAAAGACAGATGGGTCAGAAACCCCACCTGTGCATTTTGAGGCATCCCTTTCCTCTCTCATCCTTCTACCTTGACCTTTTTGTGACTCTGATGAGGATCCAGATTTACTTCTCAAGTTTAAAAAAACAAAACACAACAAAGCAAACAAAAAAAACTAGACAATCCGGGGTCTGTAAAGCGAAATGCTAGTCTTCATCTCAGAATATCAGGTAGTTAGAAAAATCTTGAATTGCTGCTATTCTCTGTGTATGAATACCAGAAAGATTATGTATACATAAATATGTATATGTCGTTTTGGAAAAGATCACCCTCTGGAAATGCTTCTCCCTTGTGCCTTGTGTATTTTTGTGGTATGTAAACCAGGAACAGTCTCTGCTCTTTTGAGAAGTACTAGAGCTATGGTCATGCTTTTCCTAGATCAAATCCCTTCCTCTAAGTTATGCTGGTGCCCTCAGAAAGCCAGAACCAGTAGGGAAGAATATCCCAATTGGATATCCCAGTTGGATAAACCTGATTATACTGAATTAAAACAAGTTTGATACCAGCTCTGAGTTAAATGTTAGAATCAGGGTCCCATATTTATTTGGTTTCTGTCCTAAAGAAGACAAACGGTCGAGGGGGTTTCTGGTCTCAGAGAAGGAAACAGAATGCATTCTTCCCTAAGGATCAGGAGATTTACAGATCCTGAGCTCAGAAAATCTATGTCTTGTTGAAGAAAAATGTGAAAAGTACAAGTATACTCTCAGCGTTTGTGACTGTTCCAGTTTCAAGTTTCTACGCTGAGGGGGAACGGAGAAAGTAGAGGTGGAGGGGAAAAAAAGTCAGTTATGCCTCTTAAATGCACATCAGATTTGGAGGCTAATCTTTGAAACCGCATTTGCCTTTATTCTTCTTGACTTAAGTTAATGGGATGAAAATAGCTTCAGAATACATCATTTCTTTTCCAATTTCACAAAACTGCAAACTCTTTATTAAGGAGAGCTAACCTTCCACACTCTAGTGAATGTGTTTTGTTCTCTTAATTTCACCAGCAAACAGATAACCACTCCAATGTCACTCGCCAAATCTGGCAAAAGACGAGAATTTAATTAGCCCTGTGTTGAGTCTAGAATAGACAAAACCATCCCTAGAGGAAAAATTATTCCAGAAGTGCAGACTCAATAGGATTTGTGATTTCTTATGTCTTGATGAAATGTTTCAGGAATGGGGAACAACACAAAGGATGTCTATGGTTGCTTTTGTTTGTTTAAGCTACCTCAAAAGATCATCAACAAAGATGATGAAACAAAAAGAATGTGGAATTTGGAGTCAGACAGACAGATTTGGATCAAATACTGGTCCCTCAACTAGGAGTACAATCTTTGTCATTACTGAACAAGAGTTTTTCCCAACCTGATCTCACACAGCAGTCACACTTTAAACAAAGAATCTGTTTTTTAAACAAGTACTTCAGATGTCAATGTGCTACCAGGTTTGAGAGCCTCTGTCCTCGATTCTCTACACTTCAGTGTCCTCATCTGTAAGCTGTGGTCCAGTACCTATTCCATGTGTGAGTACTAAAGAAGATAAAGGATATTAAGCAACTATTTTATTGTTCTGCACTCAGTACATATCAAATATTCTCTTTGAATTAATAATTTTTATTGTTTTAACAGAGTATTTATATTAATTACTATATAATACAGTAATTGGATTAATATTTTGGAGATGATTTTCTACAGAAAATAGCTTGCTTTTAGGTGGCAACCTATTTAACACAACTACCATGTATCTATTGTTTCTTTAACACAAAAAATAATACATTATTATTGCTGCTATAGGAACCCAACAAATTATAAACAAAACATCTCTCATCGGAAAGCCATGATAATAAAGTCAGAGAAACAATTTTTTCTTATTTTTAACCAAGGATTTAACTTTGCAAAATCGTTTTAAAAAAATGGATTTGAAATATCAGGGTTACGTGTCCTCCCTCCATTTTCTTTTCTTCAGAAAGCAAATGGAGATGCGAGAACCACTTTGCAGCAGGTGATCATGCTAATTTTCTGGGTCATTTCCTCAAGGTGCCCTTAAAAGTAGCAATCATCTCTGTTCAAAGCAGTTCTCTCCCATTAGATACATCAGCTCCCCAAATGTTTGACACCTTTTAATAGCTGCTTTCTGTTACCTCAAAAAACATCACCTGGGTAGATTAGCTTTTTCTCCAACCTTGTCCACTGTGAAAACTGCAACATTAAGGAACATTCAAACTCCTATCATGACAATTTTTTCATGAATATATGTTCCATGATGATGACCATATAGCTGTATAACATTGTTTTTGCTTTCAAACCCCTTTCATAGCCTCATCCCATCCACTCTCACAACACTGGAGGTAGATGAACTGGTATCACTGATGCATTTTTAAAGATGAGAAAATAGAGGAATCTGAGACATAGCAAGGTCACAGAGCTGGCTGAGTGACCAAAATGAGTCCAGAAATACCAGATTCTTATTTTGTGTTCTTCAGGACTCCAACTCCAGTGGGCTTAAGCAATGTTGGCTCTTCAACCCAGGAAGTCGAAAGAGCAGCAGATATTGTCTTAGGCACAGATGGCTGCAGGACTTCAAATAATATCAAGTGATAGTGTCGTGGAGTCCCTGCATGTGTGTGTGTGTGTGTGTGTGTGTGTGTGTGTGTGTGTGTGTGTGTGTGCGCGATCTCTATGTACATGTGCCTAAAGTAATTCCTCTTTCTCTGTTTTTGTCTGTCTTCCTTTTGGCTCTTTCTGCATTTTCTGTCTATCAGTCTCTGCCTCTCTTTCTCCAGATGTTTTGCCCCATTTAGCTCCCCTCTCTCTGTTATCAACTCTATTTTCATCTTTTTAAACTTCATTCTCAGATTAGCTTCTTCCATATGGTAGCAAGATGGTCCCTTGAAGTTTCAAGCTTCCATGCTTATGGAAATATAGAGTGTATTGGAAATATCCCTCTCTCTCCCTCCCTCTTTCCTTCTCTCAGAAGTCGAAACAAACCACAAAACTGGTTCTGGTTGACCTCACTTGGGCCATATGCCCTCAATATGGGCCATTCTGAGGTTGGCCAATCTGAGAAACATACTGGTCTTTTGGCAGGGGTCTTTTGATTCATTTCCATCAAAATCACTTGGAGGGAGGAAAACAGTTATCTAAAGGAAAAGCAGGCAGCTCTTACCAAAAAAAGAAGTCTGCTGAATTGGCAAAACAACACATATCCCTACATCCTACATTTTTAGTGCAACATATATTGCCTTCTGTTAGATGGTGTTTTTAAGAATTCTTATTCCTTTAGGAATAAGAAGTTAGGTCAGAAAGAGAATTCCATATGTTTTCTAAAATAATACCACATGATAACAGTCACTGAGGATAAAAGCCACATAGACTAAGCTCCTATTTCTCACAGATAAACTTCATCTGTAGAGGAATTGTATGAGAAAAATGTATTTATCTATGCAAAAAGAATATGATGGAAGGAATGTTTAAGCAAGTCACATCATCTGAGGCTTCATTTCCCCAGTCATCAAATGGGCTATAAAATAAGTTGTAGAGTCCTTTGCAAACCACAGAATTCGTTTTGGCTATTCAAACAGAAAATGGTTTATTTTAAGATTGCATGGTTTCTGGGAACCATACTGGGATGCTACTAAATCAAGATCAAATGCAGTTAAGAGAAATGTCCATCCATCTCACGTGCTGTACTATAGAAGCTCTATTGCAAATATCAACCACAACTTAGACAAATGATGATGTAGATAGAGAGTAGAAGTTTCACCCAGCTGCTGCAGGAGAGCCTCCACAATTGTGTCTGCAAGTAGATCCGATCCCAATGTACATAACTACCACCTCTTGTCTCCCACATATAAATATAGAAACTACAATGCAGACTTGCTCCTGGATGTAAGAGGAAGGTCTGAGATTATGGATTCTGTGAACACTTGTAGGACATCTGAATGTCAGGTCAAAGCAGAGGCTTTGGATTCAGGCCAATCTGGACTCAAAGATATGTGATTTTACTTTAACTTCTTTAAATTCTCCATCTGTACCCTCTGTTAAGTAGAAATTCTATAGGAATCAAATATTTAGAGCACCTGGCACATAGTACATACTCTTCACAAAGTAGTTTTTACTGTTTTCTATGAAACTAAAAAATGTGTGAAAATATGTAATAGACGTGCCCTTTTCTTCTGTCTTATGATAATCTTCTTGGCCCATCTTTCTACACAATTGTACTGAATATATTTCTTTGCAAATGTTAGTTGCAAAAAAAGTCTGTTCAGATAAAATGGTAGTGATTGGCAGCTTTTATTTCCAATTTCCAATACCCCCACCTGAGATCTGCCTAACATCTCACACAGTTGCACAACTACTTCCAACTACACATAAGCTGGCTCCCTACAGCACAGGCAGTTCTGCCCATGGCCCTGGATTGGGAGTCATGAGGCACTCCAGGACAGATTGCTTATATCTCTATTTCCTGGACACCAGGCCTGTCTCCATGGCATCATTCAGCTGAAAATAGACAAGAGGTTTATTTCAAGATCCATAGAGAAGAAACAGATAGATTGTGGAGATGATTAGAATGAGACTGACAAGGTTTTCTGCAATTCCAGAACCAACCTTTCTCTTTCAGGAGCTTTTAGGCCCCCATAGCCCTATTGTCCCTCATTCCTTCTGGCCCTCATAATCAATTGCTAACCTCAAATTTGAACTAGAAATTTAACCCATTTTTTGCTGTTTTCTATCCATTGCTCTTTGTATCCTTTTTGATACTGTAAGGTTCTGGAGGGTAGGGATCAAGATCTGTTCTTTCTCTATATTCCCTCCAGTTCCTATATCAAAAATTTGGCTTTGAAATAAATAACTTGTCTCAGCTACTAATTAGTTACATGATATTAGGCAAATCACTTCCCTCAGTTTTAGTGTTCTGGGGGGAGCTATTTAAATAAGATACATTTAAAACATCCAACATAATACTTGTCACAATAAGAGATAGCTCTCCTCAGACACAGTTCCTGGAAATGTGGACACTGAACTCAGTCCATCTGGGTTTCTGTGTTGTCTTCTGCACTTATCGGCAGTTTTTAATAACTTCATTTTGTATCATTTCTGTATCTTTAAACATCAGTCCAACAATAGTCTAGTCCATAATGTATAGTTTTGGGAGGGTTGAGGGGGACAAGCCCTAAAAAGTGCTTAGCAAAGTATATATCCAGTCCATAGTAAAACTTCAGCAAAATTCTTCAGTGCCTTCTTATCCAAGGCAAAATCATACCAGCTGAAAGAATATACATCATCTGAATCTTCTTAGTCTTTCAGGAACATTTTTTGGATTTTTAAAATTAACTAAATATTGGGGTGCCTGTGTGGCTTAGTTGAACATCTAACTCTTGGTTACAGCTCAGGTCTTGATCTCAGGGTCATGAGATGGAGCTCTACATCAGGCTCCACACAGAGTGCAGAGTTTGTTCTAGATTCTCTCCCTCTCCTTCTGTCTAGCACCGTCCTGCCCCATTCACAAGTGCTCTCTTTCTCTCTCAGATAAATAAATAAAATCTTTTAAAAATTAAATTAACTAAATATATTATTCACTATCATTTTTTTTAATCACCATGCCCCTTCTTCATCTTTGGAATATTGCTTGCACTTGCACTTGATTGTTACAAAACAAATGGTGGAGGTACTTATGATAAGTTAATTGTTATTGAACATTTAATTAAATTAATTTATATTTTTATGAGTTTTATATATTATATAATTTATAATTTCATAATTAAATTAATAAATTTCTTTGATTAATTAGTTAAAAGGAAATTAAGTACAGCAAGTAAGTACATTAATCTCTGAAGTTCTTGTATTTTCTCCTCCATACTCCAGTGCCCAGAGATGGTCTGAGGAGGCAATAAGGCTCCCCCAAGGGAAGGGGCCCTTTTGGCTCTTCAAGCCTAAGACCAGGACAATGCAAATGTAAGAGCCTCCTAGCTTCCCACACTATAGCTACTGTTATGTAGGATGTTCTCTTCTCAACAGAACTCTGGCAGCTGAATGCTACACGAAGCTCCAACCCACAGTCCTTATCCCTGTCTCTGAATTCTTATTTTGTTCCTCCTTTAAGTTGGAATTGCTTAATTCTTGCTATATTTTAATTTAATATCCATTCTGTTTAGTTTGCTCAACTGCTCCTAAAATCTTCACCCTTGTCTGTATTGGATTTTCCACTTAAAATTACTCTTATATAAATATACGTCTAAGAGAGGACCTCAATGGGGCGCCTGAGTGGCTCAGTTGGTTGGGCCACTGCCTTCGGCTCAGGTCATGGTCCCGGAGACCCGGGATCGAGCCCCACATCGGGCTCCTTGCTCGGCGGGAAGCCTGCTTCTCCCTCTCTCACTCCCCCTGCTTGTGTTCCCTCTCTGGCTGTGTTTCTCTCTGTCAAATAAATAAAATCTTAAAAAAAAAAAAAAAAAAAGAGAGGACCTCAAACTTCACCTTCTCTTCTATCCTGTTTCTGTGCCTACAAAAGAAAAACTAGCTTACTTTTCCAAGGTGAGGGATATGTATTTTAGATATACATAGTCTAGTATACATAGTCTAGAAGAATGTTTAATAAAGGAACACATGTACTACATACCTGGCATGAGCCCTCAAGTTCTATCAATTAGGTGAAGAGGACAGATAGACACAAAGAGTACACTCCTCTATGACATGAGAAGTCATATCCATGTCTTGGCCCTAAGGGAAAGCACCCTCTATATTAATGGCTCAGACAAGGTTCAGAGGTCTGTAAGTGTATCTTCTCACTAGAATAAACTCTAGTTTTTCCCTTCATGAGCATCTTTTCTCTTTCATTTGGTGATCACTCATCTCTTTGGAGGTCTTCCAAAAAAAAAAAAAAGGAGAGAAAGGCCATTTTATTCATGTGAAGCTTTGTTCTCCTTTCTGAATCTTTCAACTATTAGTATGTTTTATTCTTCTCCCCATTACTTAGTGTTTGAGTTCTCTTATCTTCACTATTCCCTTGCTGATTTTTCCCTTGTTTAATTCAAAAGGTAGTATGATGTTGTTCTATAGTGTGTTCTGGCTGAAACCGGAGGTTTTCATTACTCTTCTTGCCTAGTGGGAAAACAAGATAAGCTTAAGATCATAGTGTTGTTGTTGTTGTTGTTGTTGTTGTTGATTTTGAAGAGCCATCAACTCTTCTTGGTCACCATTTCTTAGAAGAACTAGATAGAAGTGGACAGAGTTTATCAGGTAAGAAACCTTTGATGGCATTGAAGTAAGACAACATTAGTAGCCTGAACACTAGAGTCCATTAGAGCCCCTGACCAGTCAGTAAGTCACAGATTTAACTGTAATGTCAGGACAGTGAGACATGCCTTGGGGTTTGTTTCTTGTATTTTGAATGCTAAGCATAAAGAATGAAGCTGAATTCAATGAATGACTGTGTCTACAATAGCAGAAAAATAAATGCTATAAGGGAAAGTAAGACAGCTTCAAACTTCTAGTTTGGGAATGAGCCAAATTGTAGTCTCAATTTGGTCCTACCCTTCTGATCTACCAAGTAGTAGGGTGGCAAACAGAATCTAGAGAGAGATCTTTTTCTTCTCTTTGTGCATACAGGAAAGGGAAACTCATTTAGTGGACTGAAACAATATAAAATCTAGAAGCAGTACTACCTGCACATGTTTTAAGTGATGAAATCAAATTCTAGACAGTATAAATAACAAGCCTGGTGCCACCTATCTATTAATGGCAGACAAAAATTCAAACTCAGGGTCTTAGATCTCTTAACCATTGCTCTTTGAAGTCTATACAATTCCTGTCTTTGGGTTAATATTTGTTGTTGGTCCTTACAATGAGAGAAATCTTAAATATTACCATTAAAAAAAAAAAAGACCTGCCAGGTTTGTGTTATGGGTCCTCAGTATTCTAGGAATCCTAAATATTTCCCATCATCCAGACATGTATTCTTATAATACAGTTTGAGTCAAAGTTAAAAAGTTACTAATTTTACAATTAAAATACATGATGTTTGTCCATGTTAAAGTCAGAGTAACAAGCAGATGGACACTGAATGCCCATTATGGAAATCAATACAAGGACTTCCTATCTCTACAGAGGATTCGCTTCTAAAGCAAACAGTCAAAATTATCCTTCAACACCCCACAAAAGGCACTACCTTGGTGATCGTAATACTAAAAGCATATCCAACACAGACTACATTTGCTCCTATTTTGAAACAGATTGCTCTTTCTTCAGTTGAGCACCAGATGAAGTGGTGAGTTGGCTTGCATTCAGGGGCAATGTTGTATGAAAAATATGTATCTTTAAACACTAAACACTCAGCAGAGTGAGATGCTCACTCCATGGGAAGCCTGAGAGAATTTAGTATCAAGAGAAGAACAGCAGATCTGTAGCTCCCATATCAGGCTGTCTGGGCTACATGTTTGAGTGGAGTAACAGGCAAGTCACCCGCATTATTTAAACTCTAACCTCCCACTTCCCATCTCCCTTTCATTGCTGAGCTTCTGGAGTTAAAATCGCCAAAATAAAATGTTTGTTGGTACTTCACTGAATTTACCTGTGAAATTTAGCCAGGTCACTTATTATAAATCACTGACTCAGAATAATGAAACTATATATATACACATATGTACTTTTTCTTGCTGATTTCTCTCCCCAAAAGCCCCTGTGCTTTCATTTCAACCACGTTTATCATTACAGCAACTGTATGGTAACAGTTTTTAAAAATGGGTGTAAATGGAAGACAAGAGAACAAGGTTTTAATCGTGGTTCTACAATTAACTAGCTGAAAAACCTCGTAAAGTTTGTCTAACTTCTGAGTCTCAAATTCCTTGTCTTCAAAGACCAGTTCAGACAAGACACTGATGGTGACTTTTTTTTAAGATTTTATTTATTTATTTGACAGAGAAACAGCAGGAGAAGGAACACAAGCAGGGGGAGTGAGAGAGGGGGAAGCAGGCTTCCCACCAAGCAGGGAGCCCAATGTGGGACTCAACCCAGGACTCTGAGATCATAACCTAAGCCGAAAGTAGAAGCTTAACCGTCTGCGCCACCCAGGCGCCCCTGAAGGTGACTTTCAATACTAAATTTATGTTAGGAGTTTATAGAGCTGGTTACTGCAAGCACTGGGACTTCAACCAAAAATAGAACACAAGACTGCAGTTTAGCACTGTGATGCCTCTTTCTACTTTTTCCCTCCTGTTCTTCCTTCCTCTCCTTCATTCCCTAATATCTCTGTCACTTTCCATCCCTCTCTTCCTCCATTCTTCCCTCCGTTCCAAATCATAATTGTATACCTGGTATATGCTAGAGACTGCACAGGCCCCAGGGATACACAGATAAACTTGAGATGAGACCATACTCTCTCTTATACACTGAAAAGTCTTTTCTTTTTACTTATGTTAAATGCAGTGAGCAAGTCCAGTCTGATACTATTGTTATAGAGTAATTCAGTGTGAACTTTCTTTGGAAAGTCACATCTTTTATCTAATTTGGATAAGCAAAAGCACTTTTTTAGGTTCCAGCAAGGAGTCACACAGATCTATCTAAATTATTGAAATGTTTCCTAAAGCTGTCTATGCTTTATTGGGAAAGAAAAAAAAAAAGAAAGAAGAAAGAAAGAAAGAAAGAAAGAAAGAAAGAAAGAAAGAAAGAAAGAAAGGAAGAAAGGAAGAAGGAAAGAAAGGAAGGAAGAAGGAAAGAAAGAAAGAGAAAGAAAAGGAAAAGAATAAAGAAAAGAAAGAAAAGAAAAAAAGAAAAGGGACTAAAAGCTCTGAGTATAGTATTCAGGGACATGGGGAATCTTTCTTCCTTTATACTCCATTCATGTCTAGGGACATTCATCTCCAATGCCACAGGAAAATAGTGCAGTTCACAAGGAAGAGCCCAGGTATGGAATTAGACATAGTTTACATAGGCTCTAGTACTTACTAGCTGGGTCACCTTGAATACATAACTTCACCTCTTGAAGTTGCTGATTCTGCATCATAAAATTTAAGTGATATTATCTACCTAGCAGAACTGTAGTGAGGAATGACATTGTGTAGGCAAAGAGACTGAGTGTTGCACACATAATACATACAGAAGAGAAGGTAACTGAGCATAATTATGAACATAATTTAAGGAAAAGGAATTCACATTCACATAGCACCTGCTATGTATCAAGGATAATACTATTAGGCTAGGCCAAGCTATAGTGACAAATTAGTCTCCATATGTATAGAAGTTCAGAACAAAATAGAAATTCATTTATCATTCATCTAGCAGTGCAGGGATGTTCCTAGTGCATCTAGCAGGATGTTCCTGGCAGCATCTGGCTTTCCTCCACCATCTTGTAACTCACCCACCCTCAGCATCACATGCATTCGGTTGACAAAGAGAGGAGGAAGAAGGCATCCTTACTTCCTGAAAGCCTTGCTCCAATACTGATCAGTGTCACTTCTGCTCCTACTCCATCATTGAGAACTACTCACCAGGCCACATCTGGTTGTAAGCTGGAGCTAGGAAATGTAGTCACTGCTGGGAAAGCACTACCCAGAAATGATTATATCCCAAAGAAGAACAACAAAAGCTTACTCTGCTCTAGTGACTGACTGTGAATCCACTTAAATCTGTGATGTAGATATTATCACCCCCATCCTACTGATAATTTTGTCAGTTATTAAGTAACCTCCAGTTCACCAGGATCTAAGTCTAGGTTTGAACTCCAAGGCTGGCATTCCCAATCTTGCCTCCCTATAGTCTTATAAGACAGAGTTCACAGATTACTGAATGATGGTCTGGTGAGACCCACACAGGATGCCCAAAAGAGTATTAATTTACATAAAAAATGTGCATTTACAGACCTGTCTTAAAATAAATCAGAGCATTTGGTGACTCTCAATCCCTACTGCAGCAAGACGACAATTGCCTAAAGATTACCCCTTGTTTTCAATGCTTTTGATGGGGCATGTGCCTTCAGGTTTACTCACCGCTATCCCCACTTTCTCCCCAATTTATCTCTGTCCAACTCCACCCATTGGCATCATCTACCTAGATTTTCTAGGTTTTTGAACTTGTCACCTCTGCTATAAAAGATATCTTTATTTTATTTCTTGCCAGGAAGTGTCAACATCTTGCTCTCAAACTTGTAATAGTCATGAGGAGAATATGACTTTTCTTTTTTGAAACTGTCAGAAAAAGACTCCTTGACACTTTCTACCTCTTCAAATTTTGTGCTTCCCTCTGCTATTTCTCACCCCATGTTTATTGTCCAATCCTGATTCACAAAGCCATCTAAATAAATTTCCCCACTGCTTGGCCCCAATGAGTACAGAAGAGCTCTCCTACTCTGCAAGATTTGTTTTCTGTCTCTTTTTCTAGTCCCCTCCCTCTCCGCATTTATCTGCACTTCTCATTGCACTCCCAAAAATAGCCTTGTTTCTATCAGTCCTGGACATCTAATCAATGCATCAGCTGTTTGTCAACAGATCCCACAGAGTTTAGACTTCTTGATTTCAAGATTAGAGTTCAGTAAAGGAGTGCAAAAACAAGGATAAAGGACTGAGGGAGGAATAGAACTGACTGGAGAACAGGAGAACACAGCATGGGCCAATAATCCATCCCCTTTATGGGCTCATTCCTTAACCCTGAAAATCAATCCCAGATTTGCAGCCTGAAGCATGGAACTTCAGAGAATGGGGAGTGTCTGCCCTGAAAAATCTCATCACACTTCATTACTTGCAATTTCAATTCAAACTCATAACTCTGATTCATCAGCAAGATTCTGCTTTGACATTACAGTAATTTGCAGCATGGGAACATCTCCATGAAATTCTCAATTTCTCTATTTATTATTTGGGTTTCCCAAGGGCATATTTTCTTAAATAGTTGCCTTACTATGTGTACTTTCTGTCATCAATTGGAATCTTCATTCAACTTTCTAACTGACCAATCTTCTGCACTTATTACCTTAATAATCCTTTTTCAACTCCCCCAAGGGACCCTTCTAAGTGGAACATCAAGAAAACTGTGTTCCCATTATTCCAACATAGTATGCCCTGAAATGGCTCCCACATAACACTAGTATAACAAGAAGTATCCTAAAGTTTCATCCTCCTGGGGAACCTGGATGGTTCAGTCAATTAAGCATCTGCCTTCAGCTCTGGTCATTATCTCTGGGTCCTGGGGTCAAGCCTGGATTTGGGCTCTTTGCTCACCAGGGTTCTGCTTCTCCCTCTCCCTCTGCCCCTTCACTTGCACACACATATACCACCCCCATGTTCTGCTGTCTTTCTCACTCTCTCCACAAATCTATGGCCAAATCATCTTTGACAAAGCAGGAAAAAATATCCAGTGGAAAAAAGTCTCTTCGATAAATGGTTCTGGGAAAACTGGACACCTATGTATAGAAGAATGAAACTAGACCATTCTCTTACACCACACACAATGACAAACTTGAAATGGATGAAAGACCTCAATGTGAGGCAGGAATCCATCAAAATCCTGGAAGAGAACATAGGCAGTAACCTCTTTGACATCAACCACAGCAACTTCTTTCAAGACACGTCTCCAAAGGCAAAGGAGACAACAGCAAAAATGAATTTTTGGGACTTCATCAAAATAGGCAACCCACGGAATGGGAGAGGATATTTGCAAATGACACTACAGACAAAGAGCTGATATCCAAGATCTATAAAGAACTACTCAAACTTAAGATCCAAAAAGAAGATGAACACATCAAAAAAATGGGCAGGAGACATGAAGAGGCACTTCTCCATAGAAGATATATAAATGGCTAATAGACACATGAAAAAATGTTCATTGTCACTAGCTATCAGGGAAATTCAAATCACAACCACACTGAAATACCACCTTACACCAGTCAGAATGGCCAAAATTAACAAGACAGGAAACAACAAGTGTTGGAGAGGCTGCGGAGAAAGGGGAACCCTCTTACACTGTTGGTGGGAATACAAGTTGGTGCAGCCACTTTGGAAAACAGTGTGGAGATTTCCTTAAAAAATTAAAAATAGAGCTACCCTATGACCCTGCAATTGCACTCCTGGGTATTTATCCCAAAGATACAGATGTAGTGAAAAGAAGGGCCCAGTGTTCATTGCAGCAATGGCCACAATCACCAAACTGTGGAAAGAGCCAAGGTGCCCATGAATAGATAAATGGATAAAGAAGATGTGGTACATATATACAATGAAATACTACGCCTCCAACAGAAAGGATGAATATCCAACTTTTGTAGCAACATGGACTGGATTGGAAGAGATTATGTTGAGTGAAATAAGCCAAGTAGAGAAAGTCAAATATCACATGGTTTCACTTACTTGTGGTGCATAAGAGGTAATATAGAGGACAGTAGGAGAAGAAAAGGAAATGGGAAGTAGAGTAATTCGGGGAGGGAAACAAAACATGAGAGACTTTGGACTCAGAAACAAACTGAGGGTCTTGGAGGGGAGGGGGTGCGGGATGGGAGAGCCTGGTGGTGGATACTGAGGGCAGGTATTGTATGGAGCACTGGGTGTGGGACATAAACAATGAATCTTGGAACACCGAAAAAATAAATTAAAAAAGAATAGAAACTAACTAACTAACTGAATAAATAAATAAATAATAAAAAATAGAAGTTCCTGCTCCTATAAATGTTGCTAAAGCTACTAAATATATAGTTCTTTAGCATATTTATGATAC
Source organism: Spilogale gracilis (assembly GCA_004023965.1). Taxonomy (NCBI): domain Eukaryota; kingdom Metazoa; phylum Chordata; class Mammalia; order Carnivora; family Mephitidae; genus Spilogale; species Spilogale gracilis. The sequence continues at coordinate 47,449 of PITA01004997.1, read as the reverse complement.
AAGTTAACAAAGCAAAAGCTCTGAAAATTTCTGTTAACAAAACAAAAACCATTTAAATGTAACTGTATTTTCCATACTTATTCTATTATAGACCCCATTCCACCCCACCTTTATCATGAAGCACTTAGTCATGCCTTCTGAAATTAGTGTTCTATGATGAATATTTTGGGAAATATTTTCCTAGCACTAGGATGTGTTTTTCTTAGATGTAAATGCTTATTTGATTTTTGTTACCTTCTTCAACTTTACTACACACATGCTACAGTGACTTATTGGTTACAGTTCTTTATCACTTCCTATAATCTTTCTCATGTAACTTTTTAGTTCTCATAAAAAATGAATTGAGTCTATGACCATGTTTGCTTTGGCCAAAGGCATAAACCAGACACAATATGAGCAATGGCTTAAAATGGACTTGCATAGTTGAGCTTGTTGTCTTGAGCTTCTGCAATGATCATAAGATCATGTTCCAGCTAACCCAGTGATCCCAGAAGGAGGAAGAGAGGCACATGGAGCACAGCAGCCCCAGCCCCACCGAAGCCACAGACCTGCAGCTTGCCGCAGGATTTCCCCAGCTGACCAACAAAGCATGATCAAGAAACCAATGCCTATTTTGTATGCCTCAGATTTTGAGATTTTTTGTTATGCAGCTATAGTTAATTAATATAATATGCTAAGTTCTATTCTAGAAAATGTCTAGCTACACACGAGGAGGAAAAAGGAATCTCTATCTTTTTTTTAAAGATTTTATTTATTTATTTGACAGAGAGGCAGGCAGAGAAAGAGGGGGACTCAGGCTCCCCACTGTGCAGAGAGCCTAATGTGGGACTCTCCATCCCAGGACCCTGAGATCATGACCTGAGCTGAAGGGAGAGACTTAACCCTCTGAGCCACCCAGATGCCCGGAATCTTTATCTTTAATGACCTCATAGTAAGACAGAAGAAAAAGAACTAATTATGATTCAAGACAAAGTAAGAGCATCAAAATAAACATCAGTAATATACTGCAAGGACAGGAAAGTAAAACCAATGTGATCCATGCATTTTTTAGCAAGATAATAAAATTTTGGCTCGTCCTTAAAGCATTAAAAGGAGTACACTAGAAGAAGAATCAAGAAGGAAGACATTCTAGGTCCTCTTTGTGGAACAACATACACAAAGAGAAGTATAAATGTTTTCCTCTGAGGGAATGCTGGTATTCTTTTGTGTATACATATTGGTATACCCTATTTGTAACCAAGAAAATAAGATGACTACCCAAGATCTCATAGCTAATACATGGCAGAAGTAGGTTCTAGAGCCTAGGATTCCTGACTAATTCTAGACCCTGTTCTATAGTTATTCACATAGCCGGATATAGAATGTCAAAACAAAAATAGAAAATTAACTTGTTGTTGTGCTTAGGAGTAACCACAGGGGTCCAGGAGTAAGCAAATGAAGTATGTATATCATGCTGGCAATCATCATAATCATAACAAAGAAAGAAGAAAATATGCAATACCCCCAAGAGTCGATATTTATTACTCATCTATTATATGCTAGATACTGTTATATATTTACCTCTTCTTTATAATAATTCTATGAGAAAGGTACGATTATATGCCCCTTTAAACAAGTCAAAATAACCAAGAAACAGACAAGTTACTCCACTTTCCATTGGTCACATGGTAAGTGGGGAAAGTAGGACACAAAACCATCTCTGAGTCTGTCCCAAGAGCCTGACCCCTAGCCAACTGAGAAAAAAATTTAGTAAAACTTTTGTTAAAAAAAAAAAAAAGTTCTCTAGGGAGGAGAACCTAATTTTTTAAAAACTACTGATGTCTAAGTCCTGTTCATATCATTAATGAAGTCCCAAACACCAAACTGTCCTAAAAACTCTCCATGTGATTATTCTGTACAGTGTTAAGAGCCACAGTTATAGTAAGGTTGAAATCAGAAGCAGGTAGTTGAGCTGGATTCAGAATATTCAAAAAGAACAAGAAAACAAAACAACAGGCCAATCAGACAGAATCCAAAGCAGGTAAAACTGGTCTAAGAGAATATTCATAATATTTTAGGTCAGTGAGGAAAAGCTTAGAACTAATTTACTGATAAAGGCAATGTTCTGAGTAGAAAAAGATCTCTACAATAACCCACTAGCACCAAGGGGCATAACTGACCCACATAATGAGTAATGTAAAGTACCAATAACACAGGGTTACCTTTAGGCTCTTCCAAGTAAGATGGAAAAAGAGATTCCATGATATTTCATGGTTTCTTTTTTTTTTTTTAAGTTGAAGCTAGAAGGTTAGGTTTTTTTTTTTTAATTTTTTAAGCCTTGTTTACTTTTTTTAAATTGTGTTATGTTAGTCACCATACAATACATCATTAGTTTTTGATGTGGTGTTCCGAGATTGTTTACGTATAACACCCAGTGCTCTATGCAATACGTGCCCTCCTTAATACCCACCATCAGGCTCATCCATCTCCCCACCACCCTACCTTCTAAAATCCTGTTTGTTTCTCTGAGTCCACAGTCTCTCATGCTTCAACTCTGAGCCCTCTGTCCCCCTCTTCCTTCACTTTTTCTTTCCTTCTCCTAATGTCCTCCATGTTATTCCTTATGTTCCACAAGTGAAACTATATGATAATTTACTTTCTCTGCTTGACTTATTTCACTCAGCATAATCTTCTCCAGTCCCATCCATGTTGATGCAAAAGTTGGGTATTCATCCTTTCTGATGGCTGAGTAATAGTCCATTGTATATATGGACCACATCTTCTTTACGCATTCATCTGTTGAAGGGCATCTTGGTTCTTTCCATGGTTTGCCTATTGTGGACATTGCTGCTATGAACATTGGGGTACATATGGCCCTTCTTTTCACTATATCTGTATCTTTGGAGTAAAAACCCAGTAGTGCAATTGCTGGGTCATAGGGTAGCTCTGTTTTTAATTTTTTGAGCAATCTCCACAGTGTTTTCCAAAGTGGCTGCACCAACTTGCATTCCCACCAACAATTTAAGAGGGTTTCCCTGTTTCCACATCTTCTCCACATTTGCTGTTTCTTGCTTTATTAATTTTTGCCATTCTAACTGCTTTAAGCTGGCATCTCAACGTGGTTTGATTTGGATTTCTCGATGGCTAATGATGTTGAACCTTTATTCATGTGTTTGTTAACCATTTGTATGTTTTCATTGGACAAGTGTCTGTTCATTTCTTCTGCCATTTTTTGACTCAATTATCTGTTTTTTGGGTTTTGAATCAAAGAAGTTCTTTACAGATCTTGGATAGCAGCCCTTTGTCTGTAGTGTCATTTGTGAATGCTGTACAGCTGTGCAGAAGCTTTAACCAATGAAACAGAGTAGAGAGCCTCTAAGGTCAAATCTTTGACAAAGCAGGACAAAATATCCAGTGGAAAAAAGATCACCTCTTCCATAAATGGTGCTAAAAAAATTGGACAGCTATGCACAGAAGAATGAAACTTGACTATTCTCTTACACTTACACTAAGATAAACTAAAAATGGATGAAAGATCTCAATGTGAGACTGGAATCTATCAAAATCCTAGAGGAGAACTTAGGTAATACCCTCCTTGACATTGGCCACAGCAACTTCTTTCAAGACACATCTCCAAAGGCAAGGGAAACAAAACTCTTAAGACTTCATTAAGATAAAAAGATTCTGCCCAGCAAAGGAAACAGTCAATAAAACAAAGAGTTAATCCTGGTTTAATTCTAACTAAAATTTTGAAATGATGCAGGTTTGATTTTTGGCATCCCCTCACCTTACTTTTTCAATTGTCTTGTGTGCCTTTACTTGGTACCTGAGACCTACATATTTCCCTTCACTCTCCACTGCAGTGGACACACTCTTTGAGGCAACCTGATATAAGATAGGTTTACCCCTCAATGGCAGAGGTGCTCTGAGCAATACTTGCTCTCTTGTAAAATTCACCGAGGCTGGTGTAGACTCAGAGTCGTCCTCAGCTATAGGCAAGCCCTGAGAAGCAACCAGCACCAGTGCTTAGGAGGACAAACCAGTCTGCCACCCTGGACCTGAGAGCCAAATAAGGTGGTGATGAGGCAGCAAAACAGCTCCAGCACCTGTTGAGTGGGGGCAGCAAAGTGCAGCTGCCAGATGCAAATGCTTCTCCTGCCTCCTCCATGTGTTTAACTGCTTCTTAAACCTTTCTGTCAATTGCAAGGGATCTTCTTTTCAGTTTCATTTGCCAAATCAGACCTCACATTTGCATGCTTACTTCTATATTAAACTTTTGTGACAATCTGATTATAGGTCCTGATTGTAGGTCCAGTTAACACACAGTAGAAGTTAAAATCCCTCACATGCATGGCCTTCTTTGTAGAAGTCCATATCCAAGTGCAGTGCCTTTTGGTCCTCTTGAAAACCCTGACTAACGCAAGGTAGCTGGTATTTCCATCATTTTTCAGATGATAAAAGTGGTGCTAAAATGGAAAGAATGTTAAGATTTTAAGATATTTCTTGGAAGTAAAATTTTCTCAGATTGCAATATAATTTATATCAGGATTGGAATCATGTATTCAGCCAACAAACATTTTCTGAACACCTACCATGGGCTAGGTATCAGGCTAGTACCGAGAAATAGAAAAATAAATCATGGTTGATATCCTAAAAAGTCTATAGCCTAAGACAGAGATCAACAAACTACAGACTGTGGGCCAAATTTGGCCCCATTCTTAACTTGCTAAATCAAGTTTTGTTGAAACACACACATGGCCATTTGTTTACATATTATCTATAACTACTTCCATGCTACAGTAACAAAATGGAGTAGTTGCTAACAGAAATTGTGCACCCACAAAGCTGAAAATATTTACCATCTGAGTCTTCATAGAAGCTTACTGGCCCTCAATCTAATAAAAGTAGGCTTATGTGAAATCAAGTGGTGCTGGCGTTATTATAAAATTCTCTGTGGGGTATATTGCAAAGAAGGGGTGGCTTCTCAGAAGATATCTTAAAATATAACCAAGCAGAGAGGTAGAATACAGGCATGCAAGCAGAGGAAATAGTGTGAACAAATAATGGAAATAAGAAACAACAAGGCTGATGAGGAAAATGATGGCATTTATGGTAGGTAGGGGTGCAGGTGAAGGAAGAAGAATTAACAAGGAGTGGTGGTCAAGGACCACCTCAGAAGAGTTTCATATGCAAACCTAAAGCCACTGACTGTAGGCCCAGGAATTGTTGAGATTTTTATATGATAGGTAGAAGCTATATTAAAAATGAAATACTATAATTCCAGGCTGAGAAACCTACCAAGAACATTTGGTGTTCAGTCACCATGATGTCATTACAGCATAAAATGAGGTATAGTTTCAAGTGCATAAACTGAATTTCTGTCAAATAGATTTCCAGCTATTTCCTCCCTTTATAATAGTTTATGGCAATGAGGGCAATAGTAGCTAAGAAGAGTTAAAGGATACCAGTGGCACAGAGGATAGGAGACCTGGCTTAATCTAGGGGAGTTGAGAATGTTTTCACAAAGATATGACACTGATGGCAAGATCTGAGAGCGAAGTAGAGATTAGCAGTGAAAGAGTCAAAAATCACTTTAGAACTTTGTTTTAACATTTTGAAATCTACAATACTGAGTCATTCTAAAATGGTATTCCTCTTCCTGGGATGAGGTCATTAGGTTAAATACCATTCAGTCTGTCAGTAACATGGAGATAATAATGGTACCCAAATCAAAGGTTGCTCTAAGGACAAAGAAAGTACTACATGGGTAGTATTTAACATAAGGTCAAGCATCATCACACAGTAAGCATTCCAGAAAGGCTGGCTGTCAATCTTAGTAACTGTTTTTGTTTTTGTTTTTGTTTTCTTCTTCTTCTTCTCCTTCTTCTTCTTGTTCTAGCAATGGTGAGCTGTATTGTCTATTTTATAGCCAGATTCTAGGCATAAAAAAATTTTGGCCTACAGGTTGTTGTAGAATATCAATTAATACAGTATTTTTGGCAAATCAGTGAATCTCAGTCAAAATCAAAGGCTCTTTACCTCTCACTAAGTATGGAAATCCCTGCTTTCAAATTTCTAACAGATGGTCTTCCAATACCCACATGGATGAGGCCAGTGACCACTTGCTCCCCAACTGGGAAGCTCTGATAGCAGGAAAATTCTTCTCCATATGGAGCCCAAATTAACTTTCCTAAAACAGCCACCCATTGGCCTTACTTCTGTTCTCTGGACCATATTGAACATAGCCTATGCCCCTTCCACATGATACCCCTTCAAATCTCCTGATAGTAGCTTTCCCACACAGAGTTGAGACTACAGGATGGGGCCCCTCCATTGCGCTGCATTGTCTTCTCTCTGTGACCTTCAGTAATTTTAAAAGACAGAGGTCCTTTACCACAAACTTCACATCTAATTCATCTCTGTATCTACCCACAGCATAGTGTCTTTTCAAAGCAGGCACTCAGTGAATGTTTGTGATAAGTAACTGAAAAAAAATATCTATTTTAAAACATATTACTCTTTAAAAAGCAAAATAAAACTGAATAATCTCTCAGCTAATTTTATGCCAAGTTCTAGCGTGCATCACAAAATATGATGAGCAAAGAGGTAGATTTCTGGGCTACATCTTTAGAGGCTCTGATTCCATCAGTCTGGAATTTTTCTAGGTATTTGCCTTCGTTTCAAGCATCTGGATATATCTGAATCAGGTGGTCTGTTAAGCATACTTGGAGAAATACTGCTTTAAACACTACAGACATGGACACCTGGGTGGCTTAGTTGGTTATGTGTCTGTCTTCAGCTCAGCTCATGATCCCAGGGTGCTGGGATCAAGTACCACGTTGGGCTCCTTGATCAGCAGGGAGCTTGCTTCTCCCACTGCCTACAGTTTCCCCTGCCTGCTCATGAATAAATGAATAAAATCTTAATTAATTAATTAATTAATTAATTAATAAACACTCCAGACATTAAAACCAAACAACTTTTATTAAACTATATTTGGAAGTAGCAAACACATTTTAGTTATTTCTACTTAGAACAACTTTTCATTTGCCCACTTATTATTTTTTTCTCCTTGAAGCATTTTTTTTTTCCTGGCTACCCAGCCATAACTCCCTTCCCATGCTGAGAGGTAAGTATGCTCCATCTATTACATTCTTTTCAGACCTCCTAAGGAGGTAATTAGGCATTGCAATTGATTGCAATTTATTAATCAGAGCAGGATGTTATAGAGTTTGAAGATGGGGAAGCACAGAGCTGTAGTCTAGTCTAAATGCAGGACAAGGGCATAGAGTGACAGGGGAAGAAGGCAAAAATAACTGACAAATTACAGGATTTTTTAAACTGATACTTGTTTTGTACGGTGGTGTCCTGATCTATAAAAAGGGGATATTAAAACTTGGTTGATCCACCACCAGGGCCAGGTGTAAGATTTATTCTATAAATATTTATTGAGTATCTATGATGTAGCAGGTACTGTCCTTGGTGCTAGGGTACCTCAGAGAACAAGACTAAATCCTTGCTTCAGAGAGAGATTTTTAAAAAAATTAAATACATACATTTATATTATACTATATTATACTACCCAGGAATTAAGTAGAGCTAAGTAATGAGAGAGTGAGAGAGAGGAGGGTGCAGGTAAGGTCTTCTATACATGGGAAGGTTGCAGAAGGACTCTCCAAGGAGGTAACATTTAGGCATAAATCTAGGTAATGTGAAAGAGCATGTCTCAGGAAGGTTTAACAGGAGAAAACCTCAGGGAGAGGGAATTACAATGCAAAATGCCTAAGTGGGCACAATAGGATGAGTGGACTCCACATATTGGAGAATAGCAGGAATACATGACTGCAATGGAGTGGCCAAGAAAGTGGTGGAAGAAAATAAGATAACACAGATGGAAGCATGTTGAAAAGCTGCCTGTAACAGGGTACTATTCTTATAGGATGTTAAGCCACCAAGAACCTAAGTAATCACTCAGTCCAGTCTATTCATTCCATAGGTGGGAAAACACGAGCCCAGAAAGGTTAATAGACAGCTCCATAGTAAGAGATTATTGTCTAGGTTCTGTGATGTGTAATAGATCATTCATTGTCATCTGTCCAGTTTTCTTCTTGCTCTTCCTCCATTTTTCTTTCTTTTCCTTGAATTTTCTTTCTTCCTTTCTTTTTCTGCTACCTCTGAGTCCTCTTATTTCTTTTCCCTCCTTGTCTTTATGCTTTCCTTCTCCATCCTCTTACCTCTCTCATTCTCCCCATGACATCAGTCTTTTCTAATTTCATGGCTTGTGGTGAGTGTTAGGTCAAGACAGCAAGATTTATCCCTATATAAAACAGTTCTGACCAACAGGCATATGCTATTCAGTATCAGATAATTTCAAATTCTAACATCTACAGACCTCAAAATATAATTACCTTAATTCTCCCTCTACTCTCTTTAAAAGCTACTTGTTATTTTGACTAAACAGGATCCCTTGTCCTGGTGTCTGACATATAAGTGACCTCCATGATTACAGGGGTATGTATCTGTAATCTTCTGTTGGTGGTTTGGTACAGAAAGTATAAAGAAAGGCCCGACTGTAGCAAAATCCAAACCAAACATCTAATACAATGGGGCAGGCATTAAGTAAAAGTCATGACCATTAGGTATGGAGGAGGATAAAGACTTTAGTCAAACCAGAGGAAATTCCTACCCTTTTAAAGAGATCTATTCAGTTATTTCTAGCCCATTCTGGAAGCAGATGTCTTATTTCAGCCCAGAATCTTATGAGAGAGGCTAGGAAATGGTAACACTTTGTGTGTTGCTATCAGTGACCCAAGCAGATGTCTGATTTCTAAACTGAGTGTAGAAGCAATGCACTGTGAGCTTGTCATATCTTCTTCCCAGCACATATCGCCAAGTGAATCCTAATATAAATCCCTGACCATTATATTTCAGCTTTATATTTCTAGCCACATAGCTAGAGAATGCAGACCTGGCATCTGTAGAAACTGATTTTTCTTTTTCCTGTAGAAAGAGCCCTTTGCTGTCACAACAAAGCATATTCTTTTCCTTAGAAAGAAAGTAAAAGGAATTACCGGGAGTACTTTCATCCTGCCAAATAGCCAACATCAGTCTTCCACACAGCTTTTCAACTCCTCCAACCCTATCTGTTGCCAATAAAAAATATAATAATAATAATAACAGCTACATACACATAACAGAGTCTCTAAAAACTAACAATCCAAAATTTGCTCCCAGAGCTAATCTCCCTGGGACTCAGTTTGTTAATCTGTAAAATGAGAGGGTCAAATAAGTAATGTTTAGATCTATGGTGACTACCTTCTTATTCCCTGTACATTCTTAATTCCTCACATCAGGAATGATGCTACATGGGTTATAGAATAAGTCTAAGACTTCTCCCTCCTCTCTCCCCTTACCAGTGAAATGCTCTATGGTTTTCAATCCTGATATTATTAAAATTATATATTTTCATGAAATTTTGGGGAGAATAAAAAGGAGATTAAAATTTGGTTATGAGTTGTTGTGGGATGCTGGATGGTACCTCATGATCCAGTTTGGGGATTCAACTTTGAAGCTTGATTACATTTATATGTAGGATATAATGTGTAGGAGAATATGCTTGATAAAATGTATATGTTTATAGAAGGAACCACAAAATGTCAGAGAAAAGGTTTGGCAAATACCCTAAAAAGCAATGATAAAACTGGACAGAATTGAGAACACCTAGGTGGTTCAGTCACTTGAGCATCTGCCTTTGGCTCAGGTCATCTTAGAGCCCTAGGCTCAACCCTGCTGCCTGCTCAGAAAGGAGTTTGCTTCCCCCACTCCCTCTGCTCCACCCCTCTACTTGTGCTCTCTCAGATAAAATAAAAATCTTAAAAAAAAAAAAAACAGAATTGTTAAAATGATCACTACAGGACTCTGAAAATTGATCAAAGGCATATAATAAATTTAAAAATGTTTACTCAAGGAAAACTATAACCATCTCTAAGGACAGGAAAGTTCATGACTTTATAGGCTGCTCCCATTCTTTCTTCTAGCTTCTGGCATGGTGGCTCTACTATGGCTGGGCAGAGTGTAAGAACAGACAGCTCTACTACCATGGAGGGCTGGCTTGATTTGGAATGGAGTGGAGAGGAGCCACATGTCCAAGGGCTTTACTGAAAATAATAGTGATCTTTTTACCAATCTAGGGGGGGCAAACCTCACTTCTACCAGAGGCTGTGATAATGACTGGGCCCAACAACAGATTAGCCAGAAATAAAGCAAGGAAGTACAAGGAACAAAGTACGCATGACAAGTTTTGATAATAACCCAATGTCTCTGGTGTTCTAGAAGGCTGTCTGCTTGCTCGGGAGAGTCAAGAGGAGGCCCTAGTGGAATGCCTGGGTGGTTCAGTTGGTTAAGCATCTGACCAGCTCAGGTCATGATCTCAGGCTCCTGTGATGGAGCCCTGCCTCAGGCTCCCGGCTCAACAGAGAATCTCCTTGTCTCTCTCCCTCTTCCCCTCCCCCCACTTACACAGGTGCTCTCCCTTTCTCTCTCTCTCTCTCAAATAAACACAATCTTATTTAAAGAGAGTGAGAGAGAGAGAAGGTTCTAGCTATCTACTCATCCCTAGATGAATGTGAGGCTTTGCACGGCAGAAAATAAAACCTGGTGCATATTTGATAACTGCTTGAGCTTTGGAGAATTCTGTGATTTACATACAGAACCATCAGCAAAAATGGAAAAATCTCGAAGTGTTTAAGCACATCTTCTGACTAATCTTTGGCTGACCACTAAGCTCTGCTGACAGGAGCAAACCCAAGAAAGCCAGTCTTTAAGGTTACTTTATTTTTTTATTTTTATTTTTTTCAGAAAAATAACCTAAGTGAAGATATCACTGATCAAGCAACACAAAATAGAAAGATTTGATAGAATGAACCAACCAAGTCACTAAACAAACAAACAATTAAAGAACAACGCCACCACTTAGGATGGGGAAATCAGAAACCAGAGTACTACAATGTATCTAAAAGGTCCATTTTCGGGGCGCCTGGGTGGCTCAGTTGGTTAAGCCACTGCCTTCGGCTCAGGTCATGATCCCGGAGACCCGAGATCGAGCCCCGCATCGGGCTCCCTGCTCGGCGGGAAGCCTGCTCTCCCTCTCTCACTCCCCCTGCTTGTGTTCCCTCTCTGGCTGTGTTTCTCTCTGTCAAGTAAATAAACTCTTAAAAAAATAAAAAATAAATAAAAGGTCCATTTTCAACCAAAAAAAAAAAATGCACATCACAGGACAGTTTGTCTAATCCACACACAAAGAAAGCATAAATAGAAAAGCATAAGTACAAATTATCACTGGGGGTATGGAGATGTTTACTTTAACAAAGACTACAAAGCAGCAACAAAGGGAGATCATGAAGGATAATAAATGCATTCAAAGAAATTAGGAAATTAAAGAATTAAAGGAAAATACGGCAACAAATCACTAATAGAGAATATCAACAGAGATAGAAAATATAAAGGAGAACAAAACTGAAATTCTGAATTAAGTGTACAATAACTGACATAAAGAATACATTGAAAGGGTCCAAAACACTTGAGCTGGCAGAAGAAAGAATCAGCAAAAAAGAACATAATAGAGACTGCACAGTCTGAAAAAGGGGAAAAATGAAATTAAACAGGTCCTCAGAGACCTGTGGAACCATATCAAAAGTACTAACATGTGCATGTTAATGAGACTAGAAAAAGAAAAAGGAGCAGAGAAAATATTTAAAGAAACAATGGCTATAAACTTCCAAAATGTTTGAAAAATATTAATCTGCACCTCTAAAAAAACCAGCAAATTCTAAATATGGTAAAGGCAAAAAGATCAACTTCTAGTCACACCATAACCTGTTAAAATTCAGAAGCATAGTATCTTGAAAGGAACCACAAAAATAGTAATAACTTACTTCTCATCAGAAAAAAACAGTAACCATAAAGCAATGGGATAACATATTTCACTTCCTGAAAAAAACATTGACAAATAATTTTATATCCATCAAAATTATCCTTTAAAAATGAAGATGAAATACAAATATGAAAAGTATTAATTCCTAGCAAATCTGCCTTAAAATAAATCCCAAAGGAAATCTTCCAGGTTAAAATAAAATGACATTAGATGATAACATGAATTTACATAAAGAAATACATTGGTAGAGGTAATTGCAAGATATTCATTTAAAAAATATGTATATAAACAGATTTTTTTCTTCTCTCAACTTCAAGACAACTGTACTACAAACTTTCAAAAACTGTATAACTGAGTTTATAATATAGGAATATATAATATATTTGAAAATAAATTCCCAAAGTAGGGAGGCAAATGGAGCTATAATGAAAACAAGTTTCTATTTTTTACTGAATTTAAGTTTGTATTAATCTGGTCAATTGTGGTAAAGACGCATATTGTAATCTCTGATACAACCTTAAAAATAAATAATAAACTTAATGTAAGAAAAATATCAACAAAGGAATGTAAACAGTACACACACAGACACACAAATTTAAAAGGCAGTTTAAAAAAGAACATAGGAAGGCACCTGGATGGCTCAGTGGGTTAAAACCTCTGCCTTCAGCTCAGGTCATGATCTCAGGGTCCTGGAATTGAGGTCAGTGTCAGGCTCTCCGCTCAGCGGGGAGCCTGCTTCCTCCTCTCTCTCTGCCTGCCTCTCTGTCTACTTGTGATCTCTCTGTCAAATAAAAAAACACACAGCCAGAGAGGGAACACAAGCAGGGGAAGTGAGAGAGGGAGAAGCAGACCGCCTGCTGAGCAGGGAGCCTGATGTGGGACTCCATCACAGGTCTCCAGGATCATGACCTGAGCCAAAGACAGTTGTTTAACCAACTGAGCCACCAAGGAGGCCTGTTTCTCCCTCTCTCACTCCCCCTGCTTGTGTTTCCTCTCTGGCTGTGTTTCTCTCTGTCAAATAAATAAAATCTTTAAAAATATAAAAATAAATAAAATAAAATAAAAAATAAAAAAGAACATAGAAAACAACAGAAAAATGGTGGAAATAAATTCAACCACCTTAAACATTAAATATAAATAGAATAAAAGCTCCAAACAAAAGGCAGAATCTATCAGACTGACTAAAACAAAAACAAGACCCAAAAACATGCTACTTGCAAAACTTTAGATACAAACACAGTGAGATACAAACACCTTAGATACAAAGACACAAAATTAAAGCAAAAGAATGAAGAAAGTCATACCATGCAAATAGTAAAAAAGAGAGAGCTGGAGGAACTATACTAATATTAGACAAAATACACCTTAAGATAGAAAATGTTAGTAGAGACAATGGGATATTTTACAATAGTAAAAGAATTAGGAATATGTTACAATTATAAACATTTTTGTACATAGCAACAGAGTCCCAAAATACATGAAGCAAAATCTTAAAAAGAAATAAAAAAGAGAAATAAAAAGACCATCAAACAACCAAAATATCTGGAAACTTGAGAATTCTTCTCTCAAAAATTGACATAAAAATGAGACAAAAACTTAGCAACTATATATAAGACTTAACATTATCAGCTATGAATCAACATGATATAACTGACATCTAGGGAATAATCCATCCAACAACTGAGAAATATACATTCTTTTTAAGTGCATCTGAAACATTTTCTAGTATTGACCATATACTAGGCCATAAAACAGTAGCAATACTTGAAAGCATTCAATTATACAAAGGATGTTTTCTCAATGGAATTAAATTAGAAATCAACAAAAGGAAAGAGGGAGAAATTTATAAGTGTTTGAAAATATAAAAACCTTTCTAAATAACACATAGGTCAAAGAAGAAATCAACAAGGGAATTAGAAAATATTTTTAACTGAATGAAAACAAAAGCACAACATATAAAAACTGATTCAGTAAAGCAGTACTAAAAGAAAACATACAGTTTTAAATGCCTATACTACTAAAGAAAAAAATCAATAACATAAACTTTGATCTTTAGGAACTAGAAAAAAAATGTAAATTAGACCCCAAAGCCAAAACAAAAAAACTGAAAGACAATAATTAATATTAGAGCAGAAATCAATGAAATGGGAATCAGAAAAAAAAAAAAAACAATATAACTAAATGACAAACTTTTATCTAAACTGATAAAGAATAAAAAAGAAGACAGAAGTTACTCCCCCCCAAAAAAGACATCATCACCAAATTGATAGAAGTTAAAAGACTTTTCAAAAACATTATGGGGGCACCTGGCTGGCTCAGAGAGTTAAGCCCCTGCCTTTGGCTCAGGTCATCATCCCAGGGTCCTGGGATGGAGCCCCATGTCAGGCTCCCTGCTGAGCAGGGAGCTTGCTTCCAGCCTCTTTCTCTGCCTGCTTCTCAGCCTATTTGTGATCTCTCTCTCTCTCTGTCAAATAAATAAATAAAATCTTTAAAAAAAAAATGATGAATAACTTCATGCCAACAAATTCTACAACTTAGATGAAAAGGAAAAATAATAGATATAAATTAACAAACCTGACTCAAGAACAGATTGAAAATCTGGTAGACCTATAATACACAAGGACATTGAATTAATAATTAAGTATATCTCCACAAGGTAAAGTCCAAGGCCAGATGGCTTCACTGGTGAATTCTTTTAAGCATTTAGAGAAGAGATTTTAGTAATCCTCCATAAACTCTTCCAGAAAACAGAGGAAGAGGAAACACAACTTATCCTGTAAGGCTTCAATAGCAAAGACAAAGACATCACTCACCAAAAACAGACAGACCCCAAAACTGTATACCAATATTTTTCATAAATAGATACAAAAATTTTTCTAAAAATACTAACAAACACAATCAAAAACAAATTAAAATGTTTATACATTGTGACTGAGTGGAATGTATTCCAGGAATGCAAAATTAAATTATCCTCCAAAATTAATTAATGTAATATACCATATTAATTTACAAAAAAAGCAAAACCTACATGATCATCTTACAGATGCAGAAAAAATATTAAAACATTCAAATCCCATTCATTACTAAAAAGGAAAAATAAAAAAAATTCTCAACAAACTAAGCATAGAATGAAATTTCCCCCAAAAAAATTCTCAACAAACTAAGCATAGAATGAAATTTCCCCAATAATAAGCATTTACAAAAACCTATAGCTAACATTAAATGAAATAATAAAAGTCTGAATTCTTTCCCTCAACATCAAGAACAAGATAAAGATGTCTATCTTTGCCATTTCTAATCAATAATAAAAGTTTCAGCTAGGGGAATCAGGTAATAAGACAGACTACAGGGCATCCAGACTGGAAGAAGAGAAAGAAAACTATATTCATTCGCAGACACATAATCTGTATGTAGAAAATCTAAGGAATACACACACATACTACTAGAATTAATGAATGATTTCAGCACTATCATGGAATAGAAGATCAACATACAAAATCAATTATATTTCTATATGCAAACACTGAACAGTACAGAAATAAATTTTTTAGTTCCAGTTATGGTAGCATTATAAGAATAAAAATACATATGAATAAGTTTAATAAAAGAAAGGCAAAACTTACAAAACATTATGAAAATAGATTAAAAAGACCTAAATAAATAGAGAGGGATTCTATGTTCATGGATTGGAAGATGCAGTATTATTAAGATGGAATTTCCCACAAAACTGATATATAGGGCGCCTGGGTGGCTCAGTGGTTAAAGCCTCCGTCTTCAGCTCAGGTCAATATTTCAGGGTCCTGGGATCCAGGCCCACATCTGGCTCTCTGCTCAGCAGGAAGCCTGCTTCCTCCTCTCTCTCTGCTTGCCTCTCTGCCTACTTGTGATCTCTCTCTCTTTGTCAAAAAAATAAATAAATAAAATATTTATTTAAAAAACCTGATATATAGATAAGGTATTGATAATAAGCTTTATCAAAACTTGATATATAGATAAGGTATTGATAATAAGCTTTATCAATACCTCAACAGGCTTTTTTTTTTTTTGGCAGAAATTGACAAGCTAATCTAATATTTATGTGGAAGTGCATGTAAATGACTGAGAATAAGTAAACAATTCTGAAGAAAAATAATAAAATTTGAGGACTCATATTTCCCAATTTCAAAACATACTAGAAAGCTATAATAAGATAGTGTGATAATGACAAAGTAGATATATAAATCAATGGAACAGAATTGAGAATCTAGAACTACACTCTTACATTTAGATCTGTTAATTTCAACAAAGGGGCCAAGGCAATTCTGTGAGGATAAGCTTTTCAAAAATTGGCACTGTAACAGTTAGATATTCACATTGAAAAAATGTATTTAGACCTTAATGTCACACCATATGAAAAATTAACTCAAATGGACCGTAGAGCTAAATGTAATCACAAAAATTACAAAACTTCTAGAGGAAAGCATAAGAGAAAAATCTTTGTGACAGTGGATTAACCAAACTTGTCTTAGTTACAAAAAAAAAGCACATTGATAAAAAATGATAAATTGATCTTCATCAAATCAAAAACTTTTGTATTTCAAAAAATACCATTAATAAAAAATAAGTTACAATATTTGCAAATCATCTATATAACAAGGGACTTAGATTCAAAATATGTAAGAAACAACTAAATAAGACAAACCAATTTTTTGAAAAGCCAGCTTGAAAAACAGTTTCTGAAATTGCTAAACATAGATTTACCATATGATCCTGCAAATCTTCTCTCAGTATCTACCCAAGAGAAATGAAAACATATATCCATGCAAAGTCCTGTATGTGAATCTTTACAGTAACCTTAGTCATGGTAGTCAAAAAAAATCTGAATGACCATCACCTAATGGATAAAGTGTGGCAGATCCTACAATGGAATACTATTTAGAAATAAAAAGGAATAAACTATTGATATATGTAGCAATATAGATGAACTTCAAATGCATAAATGAGGGAAATAGGCTAGGTGGAGAGGATATGGTCTATCTAAAGCAGCCAATTATTGCCATATGAGAATATTGTCATGTGGACTTATTGTTGCTGGGTCTTCAGACTTTACAAAAGGGGTGAAAAAGGAGCATTTGTATGTGAATTCTCTTCAGTGGTTATCTGCAGATTCTCTCTGGCTGTTTTGCTATCTGCCGTTTTATTCCAGAGGTGAAGAAGTTTGGCCTTCTAGAATTCTGCCTACCTCCTACACGGTATCCTCAATTTCGCCTCTTGTTCCATAAAGTCTAAAATAATTACTATCTGCCCTTTACAAACAAAGTTTGCCTATTCCTGCTTTAGTTGATTTTCTTAAATACATGATGTCAGTTGTTTAGGTCCATCCTGATTCTTGTAGACTGAAACTGTGTGCCAGGGAGGTGTATTCCCAAACAAAAATTTGGGCTGTTTCTGTTTGCTCAAACAAAAATAGAACCTCAGCTCTATACTTGCTCATCTTATGTCTAGCTATCCTCAGTTTTCTCCTATATAAGCACTTTGCCACACTTCTCATTAACATTTGAGATAAAAAAGTGAGGGCAGGACCCAGATGTTCCTGAACATTTCAGCTTCCTGTTTTCCATCATTCTGAAAATCCATTCTCTCCAGTCCTATATTTTTCTCAACAGAACATATTGACCATAACTTTCTCCCCCAAACTTTGAAATACATTCTGTTTCAAACATAACATTTCTTTGGGAGTTGAGATAGATTTCTAGACTATGAGTGCTTCATTGTTCTTCTGTCCAGCTCTGTATTAGTATCACTCTGCTTCAACTACAGTCACTTGACGTTATACTTGCTATAATAGGGCTAGTTTCCCTGCATATACTCCTTTGCTATTAATCTGTTTTCTATGATTTATCTACTTTTTTCTTTTTCTTTTTTCTTTTTACCACTTAAACTACTGTGTTTATCTCCACATTCTAGACCAGAAAACTGAAGAACAAATAGACAGTATCCTGCCCCGGGTGTACAGCAAGGATTGGACCCCAGGTGTATGAGCCTCCTCCTTATATTTTTATATTTTTGTATGTGTGTAGGTTTTTTATTCCATTTGTTTTTTTGCTCTTTTCCAGTATTTTATAAAACCCTGCTTGAAACATTCAAACCTCTGTTGTGATAAGTATATCCCAGGGCATCCACCCGAGATAGAACCTAGTACAAAGGATTTACAGCTGGATTACCACATCTCTGGGGGTCTTGTGTGATGGTGGCAGTGTGGAAAGTAAATGTTACAGAATCTCAAACTGAGCATAAAATCTAAGGGGCAGGGTCATGGACCATTTTATAAAACTTTTCATTTGAAAACAATTTCAAACTTAGAAATTACACAAATAGTGAAGAACATATTATTTACTGAAACTCATCTCACTTTAACATATACATATGACTACTCTTTTTCCTGAAAGTTGGAAAGTAAATTACATTCATTTTTGCCCTTGGAAGGATATTTTCTTCTATACCAACACTACAATTCTCAGCTTCAGCAAATTGAATAGTAATATAGAACTTTAATCTACTGTCTGCATATCTTGTCAGTTTACCCAATAATGTAAAATGGGAAAAGGCATTGAATAATTTAGTGTGATGACTGCTGATGAGTTTTTAAAGAGATGTGGGGCACCAAAGAAATGGGCAGAAGTTTTGTGGTAAGTCTCCATGAATAGTGTGGTAAAAGAAGTCCCAGGAACCTGAGATATACCACTGTTGGTCTTCCCATCTAGATAAGTGGGCAAGGCAGAGGCATTGGAGTTTGTCCTTGCCCCAACCCCAATACCTGCACTCTGTTCTACTTGCTGAATCATAAGCCTAGAAAGAAATCTAAGTTTTTGCATATTTATTATCCTCAAAGTCCTCTTGCAGCTCAATTTAAATCACTGAATGGCTTGTCTTCTGAGTTTGAGAATCTCCCTTGCTCCTCTGTCTTATATTTTAGATCGTCCTACCCATCTTGCCAATTAAATGGTGAGCTCCATGAGGGCAAGGATCTCATCTCTCTCATTTTCTATTTTCTTACCTGCCCTGAGAACAGAGGAAAGAGAGCCTAGCATGGAGTAAATGCTCAAAGTTCAAACACTTGCCTGAGCTGGTCTGCTTCTTTCCATCCTCTGATCTGTGGGTCAGATAAGGACATTGGGTTTGCAATTCCTCTGGCAGGCATGCCTATTTCAGTGAAAATGAAACAACTAGAGGAGAGTGCTCTGGCTAGGTTTTTGATGTGACACTGGTAGCAAGCTTTCATGTTTCAGTTTCCTTTGTATATAAACGCTGCTCCTTGGAGGGCTAGGACCTTGCATGCTAAATCAACACACAAATATCTGTGGATTTAAATTTCATGATTGCTTTGCAGAGATGTCATGGGTAGGAACAGAATCCCTAATTTTGAAAGGTTATGATGTGTAGCTTTTGTAGCTCTCTGAGGCTGAAAATCCCTTGGTTCCTCTACAAGCTATAACCTCATTATGCAGTGATGACTGTCACTCACAGAGAAAGATAGCAGATCAGAGCTCTCATTCATTATACACATAGTCACACTCAAAAGGATTCTTATTTGTGGCTTTCACTTTTCATTTGGCTTCTTCTGCTCAGGTCAAAAAGATTAAAATTAAGAACCGAGGAGAGATGAATCAAAATATTAACAGATTTTTGTTTATTTGTTTTAATATATCTCCTGACCTCTTCTGATGCCATTTTAAGGGCATAGAAAAAAAAAATTCAGACCATGAGATCTGGTTTGTCATTATTCTCTATGTGACATTTAGTGAGTTAATGTATTACAGTCACTATTTCTTCTACCATAAAATGGAAACAGAAATTAATCTGATGGGTTGCTTTAGATGAAAGAGAAACTGATTTATCATTTATCCTTTTTTCCTTCTATTCCTGGGGATCTTTTGTATCGATGGGTTGTCTCCATAATCACCCAGCATCCATTACGATGTTGATCTTCATACCTAAAGTCTTGTAAAGAACCCACCCACACAAGTGTCTTCATGAGCCATGTCAATTTTACCACAGCTTTTATAAGAATGAGGAGAAAGTTTATATTATGTACATGATTTTTTTTTAACTTTAATTCCTCCTTTTGGTTCTCATAAAGACATTCAGTTGAGTTCCTGTAGGTACGATGCAGTCAGGGTTACTTTCTGATTCTTCCTCCTCACAGGGACCTGTCAGCCTGGTCCCTCTCGTTCCCTTCCTAAGGAACTTTAATTCCTTACCTTGCTATATTATTAAGAAGAATAGTTTCTACACTCTAAAGCCTTGAAGGATAACCTCTGAGGCCCTGAAATCCTAAGGGAATTATGAAAACAAATTTCAAAAAATAAACAGCTATCTTTAGTGGGAAAGTGGTATCTTTGTAAAGAAAATTTAAAATCTCCATAGAGTCAGAGTGCTTGGATTAAACTCTGGTTCTGCAATTTACTAGGTTGTGACCTTGGGCAAGTCTCATAAGGCTTTTGTTGAGTAGTGTCACCTCCTTTATATGGTGAATAAAATGTATCACCCAGATTCCCTTTCATGAAAGGACGTGTTACCTCAGTTATGTCAGCAGGCAGCCTTAACTGTCAGCTTCTCCAGGCCTTGTACCTGTGGTAGAAAGCCACCCAAGGGCATGCCCTTAAGGGGGAGCGTCACATACAGTGACTGACTGAGACAGGGGCTAGAGGTTCTAAAGATCCTCCTTTGGTGCTTTGGTGGAAGAATTCTGTGGGGTGAGCTGAGGCTTTGTTGGGTCTGCCTCCCAGTAGGACTTCTCCATCTTCCTAGTTCTCTCCCTCTTCATTCCATATGCATTAATGGCAAATATCCTGAAAGCCAAACATCATTTCAGTGTTTGCTTCTGAAGAACCCAATACGTGGCATTCTGTTATGGGACTTACATACTTAATCTCTTAAGGAGTGCCTATGGCCATGCTAAACATGATGGGGGCTAAAAAGGAAGTACACATGTTCTTGTCCATAGGAGACAGGATACACACATACCCCTAAATAGCTAAATAATAATGCAACATTGTATATGTAAAAATATGTGAGCTTACATGATTATGTGACAAAATGAGAGGGAAAGAGAGAATGTATTCAGAAAATTATCCATAGGCCAGGTTAAGGGAGTTTTCAAAGAGGAGTTAGGCTTGTGTGGGCTCTGAAAATTGAGGGGAATTGGGATAAGCACTCTAATGTGTAATTTAAAAATGTTTTCCCTTTTAGAAGGAAGTAGACAAACTGCCTTTCTCAATTTGTGATAGATAAACAGATTAAATTCAGCTACTAATCCTATCCTGGCAGTTCTTTCAGAAGTTGCAAAAACAGAGGCTAGAAATCATTGGAACTATAGCAGGACTAAGAAGTCACGTTTTTGTTGTTGTTGTTGTTGTTTGTTTATTTTGTTTTGTTTTGTTTTTAAGATTTTATTTATTTGACAGAGAGAGAGATCACAAGTAGGCAGAGAGGCAGGCAGAAAGAAAGGATGAAGCAGGGTCCCCACTGAGTAGAGAGCCTGATACGGGCCTTGATCCCAGGACCCTGAGATCATGACCTGAGCCAAAAACAGAGGCTTCAATCCACTGAGCCACCCAGGTGCCCAAGTCATGTTTGTTTTAATATAGCTGACCAGGCAGCTTAAGCGGTCATCGCAATGTATTGGGTATGGAACATGTGGGGAAGCCTTAAGAAGATTTTAAAGATTGTAGATAAGAAGGTTTGGCAAAGACAAAGTCTGAGCTCAGTTACTGTTCTCCACAACTGCCTCCCAGACAACTTCCTACTCCATTGTAAGTATCAGATGGCAGGGCCTATCACAAATCAAACCCTTGGTCCCCTTAGTACATACACAAGGGGGTGAGACCCCCATCGGCATTTATAGAAGTGGCAAATAAATGAGCTGAGCCCAGACAAAAAAGAACACTCAACCATGCTGCCTTGCTCATTCATTCATTCATTCAAATATTCATTCAACATTATTTATTGAAAGCCTGTTATGGACCTGGAACTACACTAAGTATAACCTTCGGAGCCTAATAAGGTCTGTGGGAACTAGAGACCAAAAAAAAATAATGTCAATGCATAGGACAAGTGGGGGCAGGCTCTTCAACAGAGGATAGTAAGATGGGATTTTCAAAAGAGGAAATAAGCAGCAATCATAAAACCAGAAAAAGTGGACCAGGTGGAAGACATCTCAGATAGAAGATAGCATGGCTCATAGGAAGAACTACAAAGAGGCCACATAGTTGAAGCAGACTGAAGGAGGAAACAGGTAAATCAGCTGAGGATTAAAAAGAAGCAGGGGCAGATCACTTGAGAACTTGGTCAAGAGTTTGGATTTTTTACCTAAGAGCAAAAGGAAGCTATTTAAACTGTAATAATGACCCAATTAAATATAAAAGCATATTCCTTCTGCAGGGTAGAGAAAAATTGCTCCCAGATGACTTCACCAATGCTCTTGGAAGACCAATGATAATAGAAATTTTCTTTGTTCCTTATTACTTTATTCTTTCTCTCTCTTTGTGGTAGCCTCTGGCCCCAGAATAAACTGCAGAGATTAGTGTATGCATGCCAATGAAACTGGTACTTCTAAACTAAATTTTGGAGTTGTATTTAGAAGCAATGGAGTACATCAAGGAAGAACAGAGGTGTTGGTGCACATATGTAGAGGTTGAGTTTTGAGTGATTTTTTTCACCTTCTTAAGTCTCAGTTTTGTTGATCTTTAGAGTATATCTGACAACACCCTTCCTATTTTCCTTATATAATAAAGGTGAGGAGACATGAGATAATAGATGATTTAGAGGTATAGTATTTTCAAAAGAACCATTTTCTTAGTAAACTACTAGTATTAAATAACCAGAAAGAAAGATTGCATTAGTGAGAAGTCAGATGTACAAAATTTGAAAGAAACACATTTTTCTATTTTCAAGCACATGTGGTTCGTTATAACAACTATTCTCAATGGTATGTTACAGAATTTCTCTTAAGGAGCAAATCATGTTTCTTGGAAATGTGTCCTTAGTGCCTCTCTTAAGGTCACTGAGTGACTGTGGGAAACGCATTTCTTCTTACATGGAGCCATCACAAAAGGGCAAAACAGGACTCCTGCTAGTGATGGGAAGGGGCATTTTTCCCAAGAGGGAAAGAGGGAATAAGGAGAAGCAAAGGGAAAGGAGAGAAGAGGAAGGCAAAGATAGCAGAAAACTCTTCCGAACACATGTATACTCTCCCCTTGACCCTTCAAATTTTTGGTAAAGTGATACAACTCACAAAACAAAAGTAGCTTTATTTCCCTAGAAACAAAAGAATGGTGTAACACAACAATGGCTGTAGGAGGAAGACACAGTCAGCAAGAGGAATCTAGGCCCTGGAACTTCCAGAAGTCTGGGTGATACTTAGCCTTCTCAGAGCCATGGAACCAGCCATTCAGATGAGAGTTGTTCATTCTCTAAAACCAAGGATGCCACTACTATCACCTCAGTGATAGCAAAGGTTATTACAGAGTATGTTTAGATGGCCTGGCATCTTGGCAATGAGCACATTTTGGAAAGCTTACAACTTACTTTAGATCAGTTTTCTTACTCAGACTACACTTAAGGTCATCTTATTCACATTAACATTTTCTTTGGCAAACTC
Organism: Spilogale gracilis; assembly: GCA_004023965.1. Classification (NCBI taxonomy): domain Eukaryota; kingdom Metazoa; phylum Chordata; class Mammalia; order Carnivora; family Mephitidae; genus Spilogale; species Spilogale gracilis. The sequence goes on along the minus strand of PITA01004997.1, from coordinate 23,897 downwards.
TTCTTTTTTTTTCCCAGAGTTGGGAAGGTTGCCTACAGCCCAGTTACTTCTCCAAATCATGTAACCTCATTACACGTGAAATCAGAAGTGTTTGTGTTCATCCTTTAAGAGCCCTCAGAGTATAAGGCAGCAAAGCCTTACCTAGGGAGTGGCCAGCAATGAACTCGCTGTCAGAAATGTGTGGAAGAAAGAGGATGCTATGCTTCTTGCTGGGCAAGAGGGTGTTCAGAGAAGGAAGACATGCCTAATACCGTATTTTCAGAATAACTTGGATATAATTTTCATTCCTAATTCAAGGGTAGGGTTAAAGTGGACAGGACATGATTGTAAATATTATCTATCCTTTGACAGATATGAAGCAAATTCATCTCTTATCCCTAGTTCTGTCCCTACTTAGTTGTACAATCTTGAGAAGGTCACTTAACATCACCGATATTTACTTTGCTCATTAGTAATACATTAAGCAACACTGATGAGGCCTGTTTTTGTTTTAAAATGTGTGTAACCCATATTACACTCAGTAAAATTGTAGACATTCTAGGTTTAGACCCACAGTTAGAATGTATGGGAGAAAAGAATAGGAGGTACAGGGTTCTGAGCCCAAAAATGTCCCTCCATTCTTGACTAATCTCTAACTTTTATTACCTAAAGAACAAAACAATTAAATTAGAGCTATACCCCCTAAAGCATTCCATAGGTATGTAAAACAATGAATTATAAAAATAGGTTCTCTTCTAGGAATTCCCAGAGAATGCTAATGTGCACTATGACAATTTGAGGGAAGTATTCTTTATAATTTCTAAAACTTCTTTGATGAAAAAGTCATTTCTTTTCCTCACAGTGGCCCTTATCCACACAATATCCTTTGAAAAACATGGAGCCAGGCAACCAGAAAAATCCTTTCTGACTTTGACAGACCAAAGTTCTGTGAATTTGGGGTGAGGAGACTAATGAAGCTGAGGGAGATTTCAATCCACAGAATTAATGCAGTCTCATTCAGTGTCATATTAGAGCAGTAATTCTCCTCAAGTATTAACACTGCCTTCCCCTGAGCCCTAATTCATATGCCCAGAGGAACTTGGGCTCTGAAGGCACAATCTCTCTGTTTTTGTTTTTGTTTTTAAGTCATCAAGATAGAAAAATAGGGGAAAAAAATCCTGTGATGTTGTAAAGAATTATAACCCTCTGTTCAGTTGAATCTTTTATAATTCAGGTAAAAGCAATCTGAAAAATAGAAACTTTAAAAGAGGTTTTTTATTTTATTTTATTTTATTTTATTTCTGCAGAACTGGACAAGAGCTGAGGGCTGTCACCTGTCTAATGCTGATAATTATCTGTGAAGACCTCTCTTGCTCTTTCAGATGAGTTCCTCTAGATTTCAAAGAAACTCATTCCACAACAACTTGAAAGGGTAAAAAAGAGGTTGTCAGCCACTAAAGTTGTTTGGCTCAAAATAAAAGATTCCAAGACTCAGTAAGAGAATAAATGCCTCTCGCAGGCTCTCTAAAATAATAAAAACTTAGAATAGTCAAAATCATGATAATATTTCATATAAAGTATTTTATAAACAGACGAGTGATTATATTTTGTCTTTATTATGAATTTAGTGATGAGAGTATTTTAGAAAACCTATAACTTAAACATATTAATGAAAGAAACAGAATTGTAAGTATTAGCAGTGAAGAGAGCTTAGAAGACTATTTGACTTTCTTTTAACATTTCAAAGAAGAAATTAACCCAGAGTGAAAATGACTTCACAAAGTCACACAATAAATTAGTGTCAGAACCCAGGTTAGAAATCTTTTTTATTATTATTGTAATTGAAGTACAGTTTACATACAATGTTGTATTAGTTTCATAAGTATGACACTAAACTGACAATTCTACAGATTTATACAATACTCACCAAGTGTAGTCTGTCACCATACAATAGTACAGTACCATTGACTGTTTTCCCAAAGCTATATTTTTCATCTCTGTACCTTATTTATTTTATAACTGGCAGTTTTTATCTCTTAATCCCCTTCCCCATTTAGAAATTTTGTCTTTTTAGATTAAGCAAGCTTGGCAGGCATGCATTATTGGGGTCCTTGATCAAAGCAGTGAAGCTGATAGAAAGCCAAAGTCAAGCAAAGCTTTATTTCATGCCAAGCATCGAGAATCACACTGACCGGTCAGGGCCATCTCTATGGAGAGAGTGACCCTGCCTAGTCTCACAGGCTAGTTTTATAGAGCAAAACCACAAACCACAAACTGACAACTACTAATGTAGCTGCCTAGAGTTAATGTTTATCTCCACTGGTCAGGATCCGGGAGGTTAAGGGAGTTACATATGTGCATCTTAATGATTGGGCGCCTCCATCTGGTCTGGCTCACTCTTGTTTTCCTGGGCTCTATTATCAAAGTCAGGTCCTTGAAGAGCAGGGTCAGCTTGTGTTCACTGCATAAACAACAAAATGGCTGCTTGTACAAAATGGAGTCGCTCTGGCTAAGTAGGCCCTTATAGCATCTGCATATTTTATCTTAAAAAATGACAAACTTTACTTTTACGATCATCACTATAATTACCAATGGAAATGTGGTCATTTAAATTTTCAAGGAACTTACTACTATCCCTTTAAGAACAATAGCTTGAGCAATTACCACTCAGAATCACAATAGCAATATTACTTTAATGAAATGCCACCTAGTGGAGCCTCAGAGGCAAGACACATTTTTTTCCATATATTCTTCTCCAAGAGAATTACCTTTCTTTGGCTCACATTTTAATCAATATCATTATCTCCCTGAGTGCTACATGATTAAAAATAACACTGACAATTGTCCTACTTCCAGAGCACAGCAGGGAAGACGAAACTGCGCAAAACTAAGTTGGTTTATAAGAAAAGAGACATATGAGGTCAAAGTGAAAACCAGGGAGCTAAGGGGCCCCAAATCTTCACCCTCGTTTTACTATAATGGAAAACAAAAGATGAATTAGAAGGAAGTTTGTTTAGCTACTGCCTCTTTCTAGTCTGGGGCATCTAAGTCTGTGTGGAAGGTGGAGGTTGGAAAATGGAGGACATTTGTCATGAATAGCCAGAGAAAACCTCCTGAAATCAGAAACCCTCAGAACTAGGAAACACATAAAATGTTGTCTGGTCTAGTTCTCTGACTGTGGTGAGGTCCTCGTGGATCTGATTTAAAAACTCCATCCAGGTAGTAATTTAGACAGACCTCATGGAAGAATGAATGAGTCAATCTTTAAAGCCCTACCTGGAAAATGAAAACAATGGATAGACACCAGGAAGGCTGATTTCCATTCAATAGGAGGAATAACTCTTAACATTAGAAGTACGCAACATGAAACAAAAGGACTGTCCCTGGAAGGCTGAATAAGCATACATCAGGACTGATCCCACATGTTGTTGAGTTAAAGAGGCTTAATATTAACTGTATGGAGGTATATCATTTAAGAGAAATTGGAGTGAACTGTGTTGAATGGTGGAAGTTTAGGAATCTGTCTTAGGTTTTTCCCCTGGGAAACAGACTCAGAGAGGGAGATTTGATTGTAAGATGTTGCCTCAGGATCAGTATCTGCAAGCCAGTGAAGAAAGCAGGGCTGGGCAAAGGGAGGTATTTAGCAATAATGCATAAGCAAGAAAGGCCTCCTCAGATCCCATGGGTGGTCTGGAATTGGATGGCTTGGCAGAGTTGTCCTGCCTTGAGGCAAGGGCTAGTCTATACTTGATAACCAATCCTGGCTTTGGGCTGCCCCAGGGGAAGAGGTATGAACTTGAATTAGATGCTCTCATTGAGAATAATTCTAAGAGAGGAACTCACTGAGAGTAGTTAGCAGTGAGTTTCTGAGTCCCTCTACTCTGAGAGATGAGGACAGCACATAACAGCCTTCTCTGTCTCTCTAGAACCTAATGAAGGTTACTTTTGTCATTCTCCAAGCCCAAATAACCCATAGCCTGGAGTTTGTTTGCAGAAGACTGCTCCTCAAGTCTCTCTGTTTTCTATCTGCATCTTTTGGAATACCCTCACAATGATTTGCATTAGAAATCTCATTTGTCCTTTTCTGATATTTATCTTAGAAATCAGGCCTCACTTTGAGTTTAACCTTCCTGTGCCTCATTTCTTAATTTATAAAATGGGTATAATAATTATATCTTCTCTCATGGGTACTATGAGAATTATATAAAATAATAACTAACATAATAGGTAATTCACAATAAACACTTAATATGCTTTTATTGCCAAGAGAGAGTATCTATGTTCATACATATTCATGTATATTACAAACACATGCATGTGCATGCACACACACGCTCATGTGCACATGCATGCACATGCACACACACACACACATACATTCAGGTTCTAATTTCCAATGTCCTTGACTAGACCAATAGCTCTGAGACATTCCCCAAGACCCTTTTTGGAGGTCCATGATATCAAAATTATTTTTACAGTAGTACCAAGACATCACTGCCTTTTTCACTTTCACTCTTTTTTGTGAGTAGAGTTTTCCAGAGGCTACCTATGACACATATTGATTCTCTCTCTGATGTTAATAGGTTATCCTTGCTATTTTAAAATTTATAAAATTTATCTTCTTCTAATTTATAATTGGGATAACTATTGATAGATATAATCCACATAAGCAAAACCTTTTTGCGGTCCTCAGTAATTTCTATAAGTGTGAAGGAATCCTGAGACTAAAATGTCTGAGAACTTCCAGCCTAAGAAAACTTGGCAAATCTCTGCTCACCTGCCATTCCTACCACAAATCTATCTAATGGCCTTCCCTGACTTCTACTTCAAGGTTGCTCTCTCTGTTTTTAATTAAGATCTACTGAGGCTATGATCTTGGAGGTGGAGACATGAGATCAGATCAGAGAGTGTACTTTACCCCTAGGGATGGTCAGATGGAATGTTCTGGAATATCAAAGGAGGTACCAGAGAACTGGACAGTCAGAATGGACTGCCCTGCATAGCACCAATGGATCAGATGTCCTGCTCTTACTTGCTGACTGTATTTTAGGATGATGGGCATGTGCCGAACAATGTGGATTCTATCATTAAGTAAATTATCATGGGAGGCTTTCTCTTACGATTATCATAGAGATGATTCACTCGAGTCAGTTTGACAGTAGAACAGAAAATTGTAGTAGTGCAGTTTGAAACTGTCAGAATTTAGGAAAAGAATGACTCTTAGAACATTTGCACAAACCTCAGTTTCTTATCATCCCCCTAGCCCTTGATTATTGTGAGCTATCAATATGAGGAAAGGAGATGAATAGGAGGAACAGGGACACTGTGTACCCAAAGGGAGAATTTCACATATAGGGAAAAGAGAAACTAAGAAATACCATCATAGTTTTAAGTAACTCTGTCCAGCAGCAGATCAGATGCTTCCCTCGGTTCTCCTCTGGGCAGCCCTGTGAGGTAGACATGACCACCCACATTCTACAGATAAGGAACCTGGGGACAAGATAGGTTTAAATGACTTGCCTGAGGCCACACTTCAAATAGGTGACAGAACTCGGTTACTCGCCCCAAGTCTTTCCACCACAAAGCATGATGCTTTGCCTTTTGTGTGCCAAAGAAATCCAGTTTTAAACTTCATTTAATGTTTATTAATCACCTAAAAAGTCATTGAATTAGAATTAGTGGATCTTCAAAGGTATAAAACTATACCCACATGGGCCCTAACCTCAAAGGAGCTACAGGACAGGCTGAGAGCAAAGTAGCCTCCATGAGTGAGAAAGTAGTTGGAGAGTTCTGAAGGGACCCAGATGGCAACAAAAAGGAAAAACATATCCTTAGCACTCTTGGGTGCCCTTCATATAGCACTTCACAAGCAACCTCTTTTATCTTATAGCTCTCTGAAGAAGGTATGCTTATTGTTCCTGTTTAATGGACAAGTAAACAGAGACCCAGCATGGTGAAATAATTTCTCCAAAGTACACAATTAATACATGGGCTGTGATTGAAATCCGAGTCTGTGTGATTATAAACCCTAAGCCTTATGTTCCACTGCTGAGGCAGGGAGCACTCCTAATAATCAGGAATGGGGAGAGTCCTTGTGGAAAAGCATATGCCGCAGACTAGGATGTAATTGTCCATCCCTTGGTTATAATTACCCCTTCTCTCTAGACAGTGTAGCATAATGGTATTGTGGGTCAGACAAGAGTCTTCAAAAGCTAGTGTTAATCATTTACTGGCACAGGAGCATTGTGGATGGGGTTGTAAGTATTAAAGAGTACTATCATTCACGTGATTGCACTTTTGTGCTTTTTTTATTATACAATGTACAAGTGTTACTTCCTCAATTAAAAAAAAAGCCAGTTACAGAGGAAGAAGTGATAAAGGAAGGAAAAGGGGGGTTAGAATATAGAAAAAAGGACAAGACATTCTAAGAGGCAAACATTTGAACAAAGTGTGCAAGATACTGTTATGAGCTGAATTGTGTCCCCAAAATCTATGCTCAAGTCCTAACCCCCAGTAGCTTACAATAGCACTGTACTGGGAGATAGGAACTTTAAAGAGAGGATTAAGTTAAAATGAGGTCATTAAGGTGGGGCACTAATCCAACATAAGTAGTGTCCCGGTAGGAAGAGGAAGAGACACCAGAGCACAGAGAGAAGGCCCTGTGAGTACACTGCTAGAAGGCAGCCATATGCAAGGCAAGGAAAAAGGTCCCAGGAGAAGAATAATCTTGCCAGCACCCTGATTTGGGGTTTGTAGTCTTCTGAACTGTGAGAGAAAACATTTCAGTTCTTAAAGTCCCCCAGTCTGTGACATTTTGTTATAGCATGCTGAGCAAGCTAATACAGATAGCAAAGTATAGATAGTCCTTGTGAGGAAGAGCCCAAAGAACCCACCTTCATGAGAGATAAAGAAGGAAAGACATCTGGGGTAGAGAATGGAGAACTCGTGTGTGTGTGTGTGTGTGTGTGTGTGTGTGTGTGTGTGTGTGTGTGTGTGTGTTAAGGAAAATACAATTTTTCAGACCAGCCATGAAGAGTAAGGAAGAAGGGAAAAAGAGTTTCCTCATATATAGTTCTCTATCTTGCAGAAATACTTATAGTGGAAGAGTCTGCTGAGACTTTACTTTTCTTTCATGGCCACTTGTAAAGTTACTTTGTCTAACCACGTTAATAATTTTCCATTCTCTAATAGGTGCTTTCTGGCCCAATTCCTTTCATTTCTTTATTTATGTCATCCTCTACCCTATTTTTATATCCTGATTTTATTCTAAATTTTAGCTTTCTGAGGATTATGCAACAGCAAAATATACTGACCTGAAACTTTGCTAAATAGCCTATCAGAGTTAGGAGAGTCTTTAGAGTGTCTTGTCTAGCCCCCTTTATTCCCAATAAACAGAGTGAGGTCCAGAGAGGGAAGAGGACTCCCAAATTCACACATACACATAGGCACAGTCCAGTTCCCTTCTTCCTAGTTCACTGTGGCTAGCCCACCACCTGCTTACTAGCCCACCTGGGCCTAGTTTTGCTGAAATCAGGGCAGCTCCCAAACCAGAACACCTTTTCTCTACATAGTATACTGTTCCCCTGTGTGTAGGTGGCAGGAGAGAGTACACAGAGAGTTTGGTGACTGACCCATGGCCATACCTAACCAGAACTGAACTGAACCAGTGCCTCCTCTCCTGCCCTATCTCCTGATACCTCCATTTTCTACACCCTGCAAGTGATTCTGGCATGAAATTCTAGATGGGAAAACAGAAATGATCAATGTCCCATTACTATACCCATTTCCAGTCCCACACTGGCCAACGTTCATCCAGGAGCCAACTGTAAGAAAAGCAATGGTCCCTCTGTTCTACCCCCTCCCCCAGAAGTTCTTCTTACCTGCCAGTAGACTAGAGTCATAGTCTGCTGAATTGGAGCAGGCTTCAGAAGGTAATCTAGACTTTCACCTCCTGCAAATTGTCTTTGAGATTCTGCTTAAATTCCAAATGACAAGCTACTAACTTATTTATCAGGCAACTTTTTGTACTTTCAATCAATTGTTTTAAAGTATATTTTATAAGGTGACCATTAAAATCCAGGGACCCAATTGGCTCAATTTATATGTCCAAAAATATTGAGAAAGGAATTCTCTCATCTGCCCTAAAGAGGACCCAAATACACCATAGAATCCTTTCTTCTCCCACCCTTTTCTCTCAGTATGCTGCCTTTCAATCACCATCCTCCCCTTCAAAAATGTCTCCTCTCTCACAATAAGGCTCCTTCCTTTCTCCTTTCCATTGTCCTCTCTGTCCTAGCCCTTTATTAATAGATTGACTTAGCATCTCTCTCAGCAAGAAAGAATTATTCCTTTCTCAAAAGGAAGAAATTGATCTGGCAATTTGGGGGTTAACTTCTGTGGACTGTATGAGTCTAAGTCAATGTCTGCTAATTCCTACCAACCTACCTATGCGTTGAAGTGATGACCTTAGAGCCACTCTTCCACAAGACAGTGCTTTAAATATTTGACAGAAAGTCCTTAAGTCTGTACCCACACTCTTTTCTGTTCTCCAAATCAAACATATTTGCTATGAAGCTGTTCCCTCTCTGGGCCTTCACATGTGATATGTGATGTGAAAGTCCTACGTAGATGAGGTTAAAAGAACAGATGTTGGCATTTTTGTTAACAAATATTAATTAAACCTCAAATATGAATTAAGCCAGCCATTGTTTTTGGTGCTGAGGATAAAGTGCCAAGCAAAACTCTATCCTCCAGGAATATACCTTCTTGTGGGAGAAACTGAAAATTAATTAGTAAGTAAATAAATATGTAAGATATTATATAGTGACAAAACACTGAACAAATTAAAATAAAACATGAGATAGATTTGCTAGGACTTGGGGTAGAGTTAGTTTAACTAGAATGTTTAGGGATGGCCTATGGAAGATGTGACTTTGGAAGTGAGTCCTGAATCACCTGAAGATGTCAATTAGGTGGCAAACTTCAAGTCTAGTGCAAAAATCTTCAGATGTTAAAATGGCTTGTTCAAGGGAAAAGACCAGCATCCATGGGGTTGCAGTATAGTGGTGAGAGGACTATGAGTATTACCTCATGGTGGGGAGGTCGAGGCAAGTGCATTTTACTCTTAGAGGGGTGAAAAGCTATGTGAGGATTTGAGGCAGGGAATTATGACTGATTTTGTTTTTAAAAGCTTGCTCGGCTGCTATGTGAAAACTAACTGATGGAAGGCAAGAGAGAAGGGCACAAGGGCACAATAGGAGGCAGGAATGATCTAGGCAGGGGATGAAGGGGGCTTAAGCTAAATTTGTAGGTGTGGAAATGATAAACATGGTTTGGGTCTGTGATATGTTTTGAACCAATGCAATCTTGGTTTTTTGGGTGAGCTGCCTTGGCCTTTAGTGGAAACTACACAACCTTCCTGAAGTCTTCTTTTTTAGCCTCCGATGTGTGTGGGCTACTGTTCAAATAAAAATGCACATGTCATCTTAGAACGAGCCACTGATTTTTATCACAGGTGTCTAAGTCCAGACATAGAAAGTTAAGTTATATCCCCAAAAATATAGTCTAGAAATATGTATCTCTGTCTCCATCAAAGAAAATGTCTTACATGATTACAGAGCAGTTTAGCTCCTTAAATTCCCAGTAGTTCCAACTTTCTACCTCCTATTTTGGTCCCATTTACATTGTATAACTAACTGCTCGCACTTTACCTATGGCCAGGTTTAGAGCCCCAGAATACCAGGATTGTTAGCTTGACTCCAGAGCTCAAGTACTGTGGAAGTTTATGGATAACTCCACTATTTCAGTTCTACTCAAGGCAATCAATCTAAGCTAAATCATAATTCCACATCCCTTGCTTATGAATGACTCGGAAAGGTGCATGTGACAAGTCTGGTTAATAAAATGCCATAAGACAGTTTGCTGTGGATTTCTAAAGGATTTACTATTTCTAGGAAAGAAATACAGAAAGGGATAGTCTCCTTCCCTCCTCTAGGCATTATCACATCTGGAGATGGGACCCACAAATACTGCAGCCATCTTTGATCATATATCTATGCATAAAATAAAGCCCATGCTGAAGATGACAGAATAAAAAGATGGGATGTCCTCAGTGACCATATTAAGGCCCTAATCAAAAATGCCTAGGGAAAAAAATGCCTATAATGTCATATTGCTAGGCTTCCAGTTCTGTGGGATAATCAATTTCCTTTTTGTTTAACCCAGTTTTCATTGTAAGTTTTTGGTTATATGCAGCCAGATTTGTTCTATGAAAGATGTTGTAGTTAATTTTGTTTTTAATTCAACAGATATTTATTGAGCACCCATTGTGTCACATGCACTGTTTAGGGTACTAGTAATACAGAGATGAATAAGATAATACCACCTCTTCTTATGACACCTCAATATTCTTATTTTGGGGGAGAAGAAGTAAATAGAAACAAATGGGTTAGCTTAGAAAACACTGAAAGCCATGAGAGATTCCTAACTATGGGAAACAAACTGAGGGTTGCTTAAGGGGAGGTGGCGGAAATGGGGTAACTGGGTCATGGACATTAAGGAGGACACATGATGTGATGAGCACTGGGTGTTATACACAACTGACGAATTGTTGAACACTACATCTGAAATTAATAATGTACTGTGTGTTGGCTAATTGAATTTAAATTTTAAAAAGATGTTTGAGAAAGAAAATACTGAATGCTGTGAAGGAAATAAAACAGGGTAAGATAATAAAGAATTATAGGAGGGCAAATCTTTTAAAGACTACTAGATGAGTGCAAAAGTGGCCCAGGACAGGGGTGCTCACACCTCCACCCCCATAGGTTTGTAGTAGCAAATGTCTGTATGCTAATGATAGTTACAAGAAATAACATGGTTGTATACCTCTAAGAGCCTAATGAGTTAAATTTTGGTACATCAATGTGATAGAATGCTATGCTGTTAATAAAAATACTAGCGTATAAGATTATATTGCTTATATAACATCATCTTTTTGTTTTCCTTTTGCTCATTTGTCTTGTTCCTCAAATTCTACATATGAGTGAAATCCTATGGTATTTGTCTTTCTCTAACTTATTTCTCTTAGCCTAATACTCTCTAGTTCCATTCATGTCATTACAAATGACAAGTTTTCATTCTTTTTCATGTCTGAGTAATAGTTCATATATATTTTTAGATATAAAATATAAATTTATGTGTATATGTATATTCCATTATTTATATATATTATTTATATATATTTTTTTTTATCCATTCATCAATTGCTGGAAACTTGTGCTGTTTCCATAATTTGGCTGTTGTAGATAATGCTGCTCTAAACATAAGGGGTTCATGTTTCCCTTTGAATTGGTATTTTTGTATTCTTTGGGTAAATACCTAGTAGTATGATTGCTGGATCATAGGGTAGTTCTGTTTTTAACTTTTTGAGGAACTACCATACTGTTTTCGACAGTGACTACACCAATCTGCATTCCCACTGACAGTGCAAGAGGTTTCCCCTTTTTCCATATCTTCACCAAAACCTGTTCTTTCTTGTGTTGCTGATTTTAGCCATTCTGACATGTATGAGATGATATCTCATTATAGTTTTGATTTGTACTTCCTGGATGATGAGTGATCTTGAGCATCTTTTCATGTGTCTGTTGACCATCTGTATGTCTTCTTTGGAAAAATGTCTATACATGTCTTCTGCCTATTTTCAATTGGATTATTCATTTTATGGATTTTGAGTTTTATAAGTTCTTTATATATTTTGACTATATATATCAGATATGCCATTTGGAAATATTTTCTTCAATTCCATAAGTTGCCTTCTAGTTTTGTTTATTGTTTATCATGCAGAAGGTACACCAATAAGCAGAAGAAAGAGAAATTGAAGAATTAATTCCATTTACCATTATGCCAATAATAATAATAAGCTATCTCAGAATAAACCTAACCAAAGAGGTAAAAGACCTGTACTGTGATAACCATAAAACGTTGATGAAAGAAATTGATGATGACACAGAGAAATGGAAAACCATTCCATGTTCATGATTGAAGAATAAATATTGTTAAAATGTCTATACCATCCAAAGCAATCTACACATTTAATGCAGTCCCTATCAAAATACCAGCAGCGTTTTTCACAGAGTTGGAACAAACAATCCTAAATTTTTTTATTATGTTCAATTAACCAAAATGTAGAACCTCATTAATTTTTGATGCAGTGTTCAATGATTCATTAGTTGTATATAACATCCAGTGCTAAAATTTGTATGGAACCATAAAAGACTCCATATAGCCAAAACTACATTGAAAAAGAAAAGCAAATTAGAGACATAGAAAGTCCAGACTTCCAAGTTTTATCACAAAGCTATAGTGATCAAAACAGTATGGTACTAACACAAAAATAGATACATAGATAGCTAGAACAGAATAGAAAACCCAGAAATGAGCCCACAGTATCTGGCCAATTAATCTTCAAAAACAAGAAAGAATATCCAAGGCAAAAATCTCTTCAACAAATGGTGTTGGGAAAACTGGACAGCAATATGCAAAAGAATAAAATTATTAATTATCACTTAATTATACTAAACACAAACATAAATTCAAAATGTATCAAAGAGCTAAATATGAGACTTGAACCCATGAAAATCCTAAAGAACACAGGCAGCAATCTCTTTGGCACTGGCCGTAGTAACTTCATTCTAAATATGTTTCCTGAGACAAAGGAAACAAGCAAAAATCAACTTTTGAGACTTCATCAAAATAAAAAGCTTTTCCACAGCAAAAAATTAATTATTATTAAAAATAAAAGGCTGATTGTAGACAAGCATGCATAGTATTCCCTAATTCTTAGAATTAGAAGAAAGATAGAAGGATATAGATATAAATAGAAATGCATTTCTGGAGAGATACCTAAGAAAGTTTATCAGTGTCTTTTAAGGGAAGTAGAGATAAGTGACTTTTATTTTCTATTTCATGCCTTTCTGTGTGTTTTTAGAATTTACTTTACCATGTGCATTTTTAATTTATAAAATAAATATATTTAAAACATTCTCATAATGTCTAAATTTTCTTCCAGGGTAAATCTGAGTCTAGGAATAATTAACATAAGTAAATATTGCTTAGGAGGAGTAGCTTTTGAAATACATGACATGAGAAGAGAAGAACATGATTTTAAATAGGTACCAGACAAAAAGTGAAGCCATCTGTTCTGCCTGGTCACCTGGCATACACTCTCCCTACCATCAGGAGTAAAAGCTGTGGGATAAGATTCTACCACCAGAAGCTCTGTGACTACCCAGAACATCACTGCATGAGACCAGCTGCCAGGATTATCCACAAGATAATTTCAGGGCAAAGAAATGATGAGGGAGGATGATTAGAAATATGCTTGAGAATTGCTGGAAGAGGCTAAAACACTGACAGATCACAGGACAACCTGAGGAAAGGCCCCCATGACAAGGTACTCAAGATCTGAAGGTCGATAAGAAGATATAAAGTTGTTCCCAGGTGTAATTGCATGACCCCTAGGGAATTTTACATACTAGGTCCTCCAATCTAAGCCAGGCCAAGAACCTGTGCTGATCTCATTTAAGCGGTGACCTCCCTCTTCACTGAGCATGTGTTTTGAAAAATCCTCATCTGCTACATGTCAAACCCATATTTGTAACATACTCAGCAGGTCTCCAAAGAAGACTGACTCAAAGCCAACTTCAAGAACATGAGAGGATTGGGCAATCCACCACAATAATGAAGAAGATGATTAGTGAGAGGGTGCTTTTCTGGCTGCCTGCTTTCCTTTTTCCTTTCAGTTTTGTCTTCTTTTCTTATCAATAGCCATCACATATTTGGTGACTAGCGAGCCAATTTTCTGATTAATAGCACATGTGGTGAGAAATGCTAGATCGGGATGAGGAAAAAAAAATTTTTTTTTCATTCATGAAAGCTCCACATAGAGTACTGTTCTGTAAATGCCCATCCTTCAATATGTCACACACAGTCACTAATGATAACCAGAGTTGCTGTAAACCTTGGGACTCTGTTCTTTTCATTTGTTTACTGTGTAGGTTCAACCAGATCCGTTAACTTCATTCTGACTTGCTTTCTCTGTTGTAACAGGATATCAGGCAGGAGTAGCAATCCATGGAAGAGAAAGGGGTATAAAATACACAGTGGCTCTCATTAGTTTGCTTAGTGAATCCTAATCTCCCAAATGTTTTCTCTAACTCAAGTAAGCAAGATTGTGACATGCATGGCTTTCCTATGCTCACAGCCAGCATCACTAATTCAGCATACCATTTTCTCCTACTGCTTCTAGATGAGGCCTCAGAGCTTCAGGCAACTGTTTGAGAACTGACAGATAAGCTCAAGTATCTGCCATCCCTGCAGCTGCTCTGGCCAGCTTTGGATTCTATCCATGGTTTAGGTCCCAAAGGTATCACTTTCCCTTGCACTATATAGTGCAATGTGTGTGTATAATGTAGTATATTACACCATTACTAATGGGTGACCACTGAGGAGCTTTTAATTTGCATAGAATATCATCCTTATGCTGAAAAGAAAACTAAACTTTGCTCATGGATTATCCTTCATCATGAAAGTCTGAAAAGTCATGAAAATTTGTAGGTTCCTCATAAATTCATTCCCTTGAGGGTTTAAAAATAACCCAATACAGGGGAAAGAAAATTTAACTCTCATCTCTTTGCACTCTCTTTCCGGGTTTTCTTTCAAGGGAAGGGAGAAATTGCTAACATAATTGGTCAGAAATTGAGAAATAATTGAACTGTGAATATTAATGGATTAGAGACCTTAACCCATGTTATGCTCCTCTTTTTTTTTTTTTTAAGACTTTATTTATTTGACAGAGAGAAACACAGCTAGAGAGGGAACTCAAGCAGGGGGAGTAAGAGAGGCAGAAACAGGCTTCCCACTGAGCAGGGAGCCCAATGCAGGGCTCAAGCCCAGGACTCCTGGATCATGACCTGAGCCGAAGGCAGATGCTTAATGACTGAGTCACCCAGGCTCCCCTATGTTCCTCTTTCTATGCCTTCCATTACACACAGCTTGGTTAGTAAGTCAGATGAGAAATTTGTTGGGCAAAACATGTCAGCTGTCTCCCCTCTTTTTAAACTTCCTAAAACTTTCACTTAGCTGACTCAGGGTTCTTCTTGGAAGTTAGCCATTGCTCTCTGCCTTCATGCCAAATCATGCTGGCATTGTGCTAGGTTAGAGCTTTATTCATTTCAGCTCCTTCCAATTAACAAAAATATTTCAAGCACCTACTATGTGCAAGCATCATGGTGGGTGGTAGGCATTAGTCATATACAAAGCACAGAAAAATAGATCTTATATTCTTTTAATAAGTGAAATAAGCCAAGTAGAGAAAGCCAAGTATCACATGGTTTCCCTTCTTGCGGTGGATGAGGTTAGGTAACCTAGAGGACAGTAGGAGAAGGAAAGTAAATGGGAAGTAGGGTAATCCAGGGAGAGAAACGAAACAACAGAGACTTTGGACACAGAAACAAACTGAGGGACTTGGAGGGAGGGGGGTGAGGGGATGGGAGAGCCTGGTGGTGGGTATTGAGGGCACCTATTGCATGGAGCACTGGGTGTGGGGAAAGGGGAATGAATCTCAGAACACTGGAAAAAAAAATTTAAGTAACAATAAAAAAATTACCTAGTTATTCAGATGGTGATAAGTACTTTGGAAAAACAAGCGCACAAGTGGAACAGGGAATAGAAGGATGAAAAGAGCTGTTCTGATTTCAAGTGGAGTGGTCGGGAAAGCCCTCAATGAGAAGGTGACAGTTGAACAACACCCAAGGAAACAAACAAACAAAAGTCCAATCATGTGACTATTTTGGGAGAAAGGCACTACATATATGGAAAGGAGCAAAGGCAAAAAGCAGAGGGCATAACAGGTGTCTGAGGAGTAGTAAGGAGGCCAAGTGGCCAGAAGAGAGTGACCAAAAGGAAGAGTGATAGGAGATGAGGTCCAAGTTATGAGGTGGATGGTGGGGAGCAGATTACTTGAGTCAATTATGGGCATTATGATGACCTTGGATTTTACTTCGGGTTAGGGTGAATAATGAAGAGCTATGTTAGATTCCTACTACTGCTGTTACAAATTACTACAAATTTAACAGCTTTAAACAACAGATTTATTCTTTCATAATTCTGGAAGTCAGAATCCCAAAATCAATTTTACCGGACTAAGGTCAAAGTATTGGCAGCAATGGTTCCTTCTGGAGGTTGTGAGGAGAGAATCTGTTTCTTCTTCTTCTTCTTTTTTTTTTTTTTCAGAGTTGGTGGTCCCTATATGCCTTTGCTTGTGAACCCTTCCTTCATTTTTAATGGATATGACTTCAGTTTCTGTTTGCATTGTTATACCACCTTTTCCCCTGATTCTGACTATTCTAGCTCCCTCTTATAAAGATGATTGTAGTTCAATCAGCTACCCTGTCCCCTGAAATCCAAGAGTATCTTCTCATCTCAAAATCATTACTGTATCCATATCTGCAACATCTCTTTTTGTTATGCATGTAACTATTCATGGGTTTTAAGGATTAGGACATGGATACATTAGAGGACATCATTCAGCCTACCACAGATACAGGTATCCCTGCTTTCCAAAAGTTTGAGTTACATCAATTCACTTTTAGGAATGATCTACCTTAGTACCTGATTTCAGCTAACAAAGAAATCCAAAGAGAATTTTTCCTTTCATTAGAAAAGCTGTTACTCTATAAATGTAGGCCTTTCTTAAAAGCAAAGTTGCCTAGTGTGAACATTTAGAAAGTGGGATATACTCTTTGCTTTACAATATTTTGCATTATTAAAGTTTTGTAGGAATTCTACTTCTAGATAATGAGACAAGACTGTATCTTAACTTGATTTAGGTTTCTCTGGATTCCCTGTTGAGAATAGTTTTGAAATTATAAGGACAGGAACAAGGGAACCAGGTAGGTGGCTCTTGCAAAACCGCAGGCAAAAGATGATGATGTTTCAGTTCAGAGTGGTGGCAGCAGTGTTGTTAGGAATTTATGCCTTGGATACATTTTGAAGATAAAATCAACATTATTTGTTGCTCTTAGTCATGAGGAAAATAGAAGAGCCACTGATCCCTCCAAGTCTGAGCTGTTGGAAGGATAGATAAGCCTTTATCCCAAATGACAAATGTTATTGAAGAAACAGATTTAGAGGAACAATGAGTTTGGCTTTGTGCATATTAAATTTGAAATGTCTATTGAAGATTCAAATTGAGATGTCAACATTTGAATTAAATTTTAGCACTTGAACATAAACAGGTGAATCAGACTAGCTTTTACCATAGTTGGGTATTGAGCATTATTACACATTGTATGTTAAATATCATTTGGCTATTATTCTTTGCATATAATTTACATAGGAATGTCATGAAGGCAGGAGAATATAGAAAATGGGTAATAGCAGGGAAGGATTAATGTACTCCCAAAAGTCTAGCTGCAATACCATTAAACTCACATTGAAAAGATCCAAAATATCACTTAACCCAACACTGTGTATATAAGATAACTTACCAAGGTCACAAAGCCAGTCAGGACAGAGCTCAGATTTTAAGTTTCTAAGGTTAATAGAGACATCTACCAAGATCGCCTTGAATCTTGGTTCATGGTCTCTTTCAGTGATCTTAAACTCTGGTTTGTGTACAATCAAGGGAGTATGTTAAAATGTGCCTTCCTCATTCCATCTCCAAAGTCTGACTCAGAAGGTTTGGGTGATAGTAATAGTAGTCTGCAACCCAGATAGGAGTGTGGGAGGAAAGTGAAAGGAGAGATTGTTTGTGGGAAGTGGTTTAGTCAGTAATTAAGAATTCAAGAGTAGGGCACCTGTGTGGCTCCATTGGTTAAGCAACTGCCTTCGGAGCAGTTCATGATCCAGGAGTCTGGGATCGAGACCTGTATTAGGCTCCCAGCTCCATGGGGAGTCAGCTTCTCCCTCTGACTTTCTCCCCTCTCATGCTTTCATGCTTTCTCTTACTCTGTCTCTCTCAAATAAATAAATAAATAAAATCTTTAAAAAAAAAGAATTCATAAGTAAATTACATTTACCATGAAAAATTATCACTTTATTCTCACAACACCCTAAGATGTAAGGGGAAAAGTAATAGTATTAGTGTCATTTTACACATGAGAAAAGTCTCAAGGAATGATAACTAATATTGTTTGACTCCAATTCCCATATCCATTCTAGTACCTGGTGTTCCATGTTGGGAATGGGAACATGGAAGGATGAATGGTTGGACATGTGAAAGGGGGTGATTCTAAGGTGCTATTACTAATGTCTGGATTACACTGAGACAGTGAAGTGAGTTCTGGAGTCAGGTTGCCTGTGTTCAAATCTGAACTCTGTGATTTGCCAGTGATGTGACCCTGTTGCCATGTTACCTCTGTAAACCTCACTTTTCTTTTCTGCAAATAAAGCTACAACCAGCACTTACATCGCAGGGTCATTGTGTTGATTAAAGAAGATAATACACTGAAACCTTATTCACCATGGCCCAAAACATCTCTTTATTATCTGCTATCTGCTTTCTTCTCCAACCTTATGTGTGAAATATTCTCTCCCATTGTGCATTTATTCCAGAGATGCTGGCTTCTTTTTATTTCACAAAAAAAAATCTGGTTCATTTGGAACATTTGTTTTGGAATACTCATCTGCCTAGAAAACTTTCCCCATAAAAGAATATCAGTTCAAATGTTTCTCCCACATAGAAGTTTTCCCTGTACACTCAAAGAAAAGTAGTCCTTCCTTCCTGGGTCACTATCTGAAACTGTTTGTTTATCTGATTATTACTATCCCTCCAAATAGGATTTAATATGCATAATGTCATTTGTTCACTACTATAGCCAGAGCTCTTAGGAAAGTACCTGATAGTAGAGGGAACTCAATGAACGTTTATGGGAAAGAAGGAAGGGAAGGAGGGAGAGAGGGAACAAAGAAGAGAGGAAGAATGGATGGGAGGAAGGAAGGACAGAAGAAAGGGAGGGAAGAAAGGAATAAAAAATGGAAGGAAGGAAGGTAGGTACTTGGCCTATCACTCGATGTATAGAAGTACTAAAGATATGCTACTACTATTATTATTAAAGAAATAGTTATTAAAATACCTACTATAAACCAGGAACTGTACTAAACTAGACTGCCATATAGCAGAGTATATCTTTCTGAACCACTGTTGTGTATGGACTGAAAAAGTTAGGGGGAGGGGGGTGCCCACTGTGAGACTCCCTAACTCTTAGGGTTCATTAAATTTAGAACTTACAATCACATCTTCAATATCTGTAGGAAATTCAAATTCAACTGGAACCTGTCCCATGCATAAGACTCATTCTCTAAGCTCACACCAAACAGATGGACTATGCATTGTACCTAGGATTCCAGCCAACTCTGGCTGTGCTGGTCACATTAGAGAATCTCACAGAAATGGGGTAGAATTTACAAATTTCCAAAGAGGAATGAGGTCCTAAGTCCCACTTCCAATTTCGAATCACACAGGTTATGGGTTTTAGATGGAGAGTTCAATTGTTTATCTTCACTCAACATTCACTCCTTTTCCATCTGGGATGATAAGACATCATCTGGCACCTCTGCCAACCTCATCATTACAATTATCTGCCTGGCAGAGAATGGATGGTTTGGGGAACAGATATAGCTTTTCTAGAGAGTTAAACATGCACATCCCTCGTCTGCAGAGTTTTGAACATTGGTGAGTGAAAGCAGGAAAGATTCTGTGCTCAGAGAAATTTGGTGAGCTCTCACCAAATTGGTAACTCCTTTACCAGCTTGAGTTAGCAACTGGACATAAATGCCTTCAGCGAAGAATGAAACAGGCTCAGTTCCCAAAGCAGAACCATGGTCTGTGTTAAAAAGAATTTTTGAGTCTCCTCCCTTGGGCATTTACAATGAGATATTTAAGAGGATAGCACCAGAAACCTGATCTTATTGGGAGACGCCCATTCTATCCAGATTTGAAGTGTGTAGATCTAAAAATCAGGCCTTTACTGTCCTCTTTGTTTTGCCAAGATAAGTGTTGGAATTCACTTTGCTTAAAGAATATTTACTATGTGCCAGGCCCCATGTATTGACGTTTCAGTGGTAAACAAGCCACTTCTCTCATGGAGCTCATAGTCCAGTGGAAAATAAAGTCAAAGAAATAATTCATTATAAGCCAATGTGATGGGAGCTAGGCTGAACAAAGTACTTTTGGGAGCCCAAAGATGTTTACCTAAGCCAGATTTAGGTGGACAGAAGGGCCTTCCAGAGGAAGAGGTATTTTTATCTGAATCCTAAATGAATCCTGGACCCCTATGTAGTCAATGGATCTGAGATCCAGATCTCATTTTTTTTTGAGTTATTAGTCTTACAAAGATGAGCAAGTCTTTTAAAATCAAATAACATCAGTCTCTTTATCTTGGAAATGGGGTGAATAATACATCACAGGATCTGATTTAAAAAAATGGGCAAGTGATTGGAAAATTCTAAGGCATTCTACAAAGTACAAGGCAAGGTGTTATGTGATACACCACTGCTATTTATTCTCTGGTATCTCAGCCTATATGTGCTTGGATTGAAGCCAGAAAGTTTGACTTCACCTTTTCCTAACATTATTCATCTCTGAAAGTGCTTTGAAGTTATTTTGTAACCAGGCTTAACAAATGGAAACTCAAATTTATTGCCAGCTTAACTCTGCTGATATTTGATTTTATCTACCACTGCATCCCAAGTTCTGACCCCATAAGGTTTTTTCCAGTCTTCATACGTTCCTAGGAAGCAAAAGAGCATGATCTATGAATATTTACCAGTATGATTTGTGATTTGTAAGCAGACTTGAGGATAAAATATTAGTATTTCAAGCATCAAGGTTGAAATGGGTTCAAACTAAAACTGAACTCCATTCCAAAGCAAATAGGAGGAACAAGCTCTTCCATGACATTACAGCAAGATTTATTTTTGTGTCTCATCTTCTATAAAATATACAGCACTCTCAACTCTCAGGGCAGCCCTTCTCACCTACTATCCTCAGAGGCACCAGAGTTAAAGTTCTCTCTTTCTAAACTGAAATATATTTTCCCACTAATGAATAGAACAGTAGCCAACATGGTCATCTCCAAGTGTGATATCTGTAATTACCTATGATGTAGAAAACCACACTCTAGAAACTGTGGGCCCAATGCTCAGAAAAGCAATGCAATTCCTTAGCTATATTTGAATGGAAGAAAACGCCCAAATGAAATACGAACTCAAAAGATAACGTGCGAGAGAAAACAAGAGGAAACACTAAGCATTAATCTACAAAGACAATGCTTGTACCCTGCCCCACAGTGTTGTAACTCAGCATAAGCAATTACCTTTTCTCTTTTTTTTTATTTCAAGTTATTTAAATTCTAAGTTAAATTCAATTATTTAAACTCTAGCAAGTTAACACATATGGCAGGTGTAGAATTTAGTGATTTATCACTTCCATGTAACACCAAGTACTCATCATAAGTCCCCTCCAACTACTTTTACTACTCACTCTCCCCACCAGTGTTCCTAAGATTGCCAACTTCCTTTGCTGTAAAAAAACAGACTTTTCCAGAGAACTTTTGATCCAGATGAGTTCTCATCCTAATACTGGATCTTAGAAAGAGAAGATAAAGACTCTGCCCCAAGCCTGCTCAACCTTGACACTTGGTATGATTTGACTGAGGACTCAAAATGCTAAAAATAAAACTAAAGCAGTGGGTTATTACAGTAAGAATTAATAGAAGGGTTTGTTTTATAGGGTTTTTCAAAATATGTTGCCATTCATTAAAAATCCAGCTGAAGACTTCTAGGACCAGATATTTCTGAGGCTCCTTTGGAAGAGAGTATAGTGAAACAGTTAAAACCTGAATTCTGGAGTCTGTTTTAACTTTAGTTGTATTAGAATTTTTATTTGCCCAGTATTTACATTTGGGGGCTAACACAGAGAAGCCATAGTTTCCCTTCCTACCAATAGGCTGAAATCAAAGGAGAGAGCAATAACTTGAAAACACAGGAAAAGATGGAGATCACAAATGCTTCTTTGGGGTATCCAGTAGAGGGAATCAGTCATGAGGTAGTACAAAGAAGGTAAGTTGAGAATGTTTCATGTTCAAGAGAGAAACTGTCCTAGCAGGACTGACACAATTGTCCTCATCCCTAAAGATCATTTTAGGGAGATTAACTTCTCAGTCTACATTGTCCCTAGAAGAAGGATATCTTTCTCCCTAACCTTAAAAATAGAGTCTGAGAGGTAACACAGAGATGCCTGTAAAACAGAATTGACATAGTTGAAATTTATCATTTCTTCCTCTTCATGCCCTCACTTTAAACATGTTTCTCTGTTGCAGATTACATTTAACTCTGCCTTATTTTGCATCCTTTATCTATGTGTTTCTGCCTCTCTATATTATGAATTTAACAAGATAGAGATCAAATACTGTGCCTCTCTTTCTTCTTTCCACATCTTGCCCACCAAGCCTGTACATAGGAAGTGTTCATGAAGTGTTTGGTGGTAAAATAAAATAGATGATTGAAATGAAAATTTCAGAGAATCAGAGGGTTTTTCTTTTTATCTAGTCTTTCCCTATGCAAAATGAGGAAGAATGTAAGTTTTATTAAAGTAACCTCATAAGTATCATTTTACTACTCACTATCCCCACCAGTGTTCCTAAGATTGCCAACTTCCTTTGCTGTAAACATGACTTATGTTCCAAATGTCCATGTATTAAAACTTACCTCTCTTGCTTTCCATTTAAGAAAGGAATTATATTTCTAAATTTTCAAGGTAAAAACTGGCTTCATGGTAAACTAACCTGTTCATTCAATAGTGGATGATTCCTAGCATCTCAGGTGTCCTAGTCCTGAATTTATTTTATAATAGGTTCCTGGGACAAATGTCTTCATGAAAAAGATTATGTGTCTGACTCTAGATTGTTTAATAGGCTAATGGAAATATAACATGAAGTGGAGGTTTTCAGTTCTTCAAATAATTCTGTCTGCAACTTAGGCCTAGTTATAAATAAACATTCATATGATAAGTATGAAAAATTGAGATTAAAAAGAAGAGTATCAATAATTCAATTTTCAAAAACTCAAGTCTTGGTGGCTGGTGCCAGAAACTTTATAAATGAGGAGCTGCTTGAGATGAGCACTGTATTTTATGTATTTAAGTGCATTAATATTAGAAAAATGAACAAGAAGTCACAGAAACAGAGTATTTTCTAATTCTTTGAAAATCCAGATCTTCATCATGCCTTCTACCACTTGATTTGCTGGCACCTGTTATTTTGCTGTAGGTTGCCAGGAAGCCAAGACATAAATGATCATTACAAGTTAAATAGGCTATTTTGTCTAAAGAGTAAACCAAAAATGGATATAATTGGGGGGTGGGGAGAGATCTGCTATAAGCTGTATATGAAAAGAAGTAACCGCAAAGGACATGATTCTAGAAGAGGAAATTGAAAAGGAAGACAGCTTAAGACCACATACTAGGTCACAAATCAGGGCTCAACCGATACCATAAGATTGAAATTATTCCCTGCATATTCTCTGACCACAATGCTGTGAAACTGGAACTCAATCACCATAAAAAGTTCAGGAGAAAATCAAACACTTGGAAGCTAAAGACGAGCCTACTCAGGAATATGTGGATCAACCAAGAAATTAAAGAAGAACTGAAACACTTCAAGGAAACCAATGAGAATGAAGATACATCGATCCAAAACCTATGGGATACAGCAAAGGCCATCCTAAGGGGGAAATTCATAGCCATCCAAGCATCACTCAAAAAAATTGAAAAATCCCGAATACACCAACTCTCATTACACCTTAAAGAACTGGAAAATCAACAAAAAATTAAACCAACCCCCCACACAAGGCGGGAAATA